>OW240914.1:359428938-359475903 GCA_933207985.1 Pelobates cultripes
CCCCTGGATGGATTTGGCTGATTTTTGGTTATGTTTATATTTTAAGTGTGCTGATTCCAAATATGTAATTATGAAGATGGGATGTGTAGTTTTAAAGTTACAGGGTATGGCTAAAAACTGTATTTTTACTGCCTGTGTTTAATTATGTTAATCTCTTCCCAAACGTCATTTCGTTCAAAGTGGAGAGAATGTTAAAAAAATATATTTTTGTTCGGAGTGTGAGAAATGCTTTTCAGCCACTTCTAATCTTAAGCATCATTTGAGGAGCCATACAGGAGAGAAACCTTATTAGTGGTGTGTTTAGTATTGTTCTGATCAGTTTAATACCTTCCGCGTCTCCTATCAGTGGGCGTGTATATGGCAGCCATTTTAGGAACCGTACACCTGGGACCCGAGCAAAGTCACCTCGTTCAACAGGCTTGCAGCGTATCCTCCAGGAAGAAGAGCCTGAACCCTTACCGGCTGCACGTGTCTTACCTGTACATGGAAAGCTGCTCTGGTTCCTTGATGAGCCAGCTGCCCATGAGTTAACATGTCCCGTGGAGAAGCACTCTGTCCTGTAAAGCCTCACCAAAAAAAAGGAGTGGTGTGTTTAGTATTGTTCTGATCAATTTAATACCTTCCGCGTCTCCTATCAGTGGGTGTACGGCATTGATTTTTGTAACAGGGAGATGGAAGAAGAGGCTTGGTCGGTCCTCTTACTGCAAATTTGGGGCACTGCGCGGTCAAGCTAATGTGACACCAGATAGGAGTGGTGTGTTTAGTACTATTTTTATCAGTTTAATACCTTCCGCGTCTCCTATCAGTGGACGTGTACACTGCATTGATTTTTGTAACAGGGAGATGGAAGAAGAGGCTTGGTCGGGTCCTCTTACTGCAAATTTGGGGCACTAAGCGGTCAAGCTAATGTGACACCAGATAGGAGTGGTGTGTTTAGTACTATTTTTATCAGTTTAATACCTTCCGCGTCTCCTATCAGTGGTCGTGTACGCGGCAGTAATTTATGTAACAGGCAGATGGAAGAAGATGCTTGGTTGGTCCTCCTAACTGGAGACTGTGTTGCTGTACGGGTGGCAGGTGGAGCCATTTATAAAGTACACACTGCTTTATAAAACCATTTATAAAGTACACACTGGCGGCTTGAACCCAAGTTGGTGGCGGATAAGTCACGCAAGTCAACAGGCATTCAGAGCTAAAATACAGCAGCGTGTGGACCATTTTTAGCCCAAGGCAGCTCATCTCATCAGGCCTTTTTTACATAGGGTCACTTGGCAGATATGGATTGACACCTGTCCTAGGGATCCCTGATACACACTGACACAGAGCAGAATAGGGACTGTTCCTCCTACATAGGATCACATGGCAGATATGGATTGACACCTGTCCTCAGAGCCCCTGATACACACTGACACAGATCAGAATAGGGAATGTTACCCCAACATAGGGTCACATGGCAGATATGGATTGACACCTGTCCTAAGGATCCCTGATACACACTGACACAGAGCAGAATAGGGAATGTTACCCCCAACATCGGGTCACTTGGCAGATATGGATTGACACCTGTCCTAAGGATCCCTAATACACACTGATACACACCTACTTGGATGGTATAGACATTTTTAGCAGCTCCTGGCCCGAACACCTGACCCACACAGGAGCCGTAATAGACCGGATTAGGGAGTCCGGACTGACCCTAAAGCCCAGTAAGTGCCATATAGGAACGTGTAAAAACCTCCCCAAGATATTAGTATGGGCCCCAGAGTGTGAACAGGCCTTCCAACAGCTCAAGACGGCGCTCATTAAATCACCTGTACTTTCTTCTCCTGATCCAACTAAACACTTTCTCGTCCATACAGACGCTTCTATGCTTGGATTGGGAGCAGTATTGAACCAAGTCGGAGCAGATGGTGGCTAGCAACCCGGGGCTTATCTAAGCCGTAAACTTTTGCACAGCGAAGTATATTCACTGCCATTGAAAAGGAGTGCATAGCGGTGGTGTGGGCCCTCAAAAAGCTGTAACCTACTTGTATGGACAACCGTTTACCTTACTCACAGATCACAACAAATTTGGGGCCTCTTGGCGTGCAATCTAATGGGCCACCAGTGAGTAGTGGTGTGTTCCCAGTACTATTGTTATCAGTTTAATCCTTTATTCGCCCCTATCCGTTGATGTGGAGACAGGCAGCAGCAGAACAGGACTCAGTCGAGGAGGTTATGGAAGATGGCGTGAACTGCTCCAAAGGCCGAGGGCCCAGTGGCCCGGATGGTTGAGAGGGGACAAGGAGGACAGCAGTGGTGGACGTGGCTGAAGATGCTGGACCAGGAGGAGGCTGGCGGCTTAGAGTAGGCGAGCTGCTTGTACTCATGTGTTGATGCCATAGGCGTTTGTGATGTGAGATCATGTGCCTACGCAAAGCAGTTGTACCTGGGTGGGTGTTGGACTTCCCACGACTCAGTTTCTTTTGGCACAGGTTGCAAATGGCATCGCTGTTGTCAGAGGCAGACACACAAAAAAAATGCCACACTGCAGAGCTCTGCAATGGCGGCATTCTGGTGGTATGATATGAGTGGCACTGTAAACTGGCAGAGTACACGCTGTAGGGCTGACACACCCGCTTTAAGGACACTGACTGCTATTCAATCTATAACAGTTAAAAAAACTTTTTGTTTTTAAATCCAAGCTATTGTGACACCAGTGAGTGAGTGGTGTGTTGAGTACTATTGTTATCAGTTTAATCACTGTTCACGCCCTATCCGTTGATGTGGAGCAAGACGTAGCAGCAGAAGAGAACTCAGCCGAGGAGGTTATGGAAGAGGATGGAGTAGGAGGAGTAGAGGAGGTGGCAGCGTACTGGCAGACAACCATGATGGCTAATCTATAACTGATGTTTATTTCACAGGCAGAAAGTGCCCTAAAAGATGGCGGCTTGAACCCAAGTTGGTGGCGGATCAGTCACGCAAGTCAACAGGCATTCAGAGCTAAAATACAGCAGCGTGTGGACCATTTTTAGCCCAAGGCAGCTCATCTCATCAGGCCTTTTTTAATCTAATGTATCGCCCAGTGTCAGTCCCTTCGGGATCCATCCCTCATTCATCTTAATAAAGGTGAGGTAATCTAGACTTTTTTGACCTAGGCGACTTCTCTTCTCAGTGACAATACCTCCTGCTGCACTGAAGGTCCTTTCTGACAGGACACTTGAAGCGGGGCAGGCCAGAAGTTCTATCGCAAATTGGGATAGCTCAGGCCACAGGTCAAGCCTGCACACCCAGTAGTCAAGGGGTTCATCGCTCCTCAGAGTGTCGATATCTGCAGTTAAGGCGAGGTAGTCTGCTACCTGTCGGTCGAGTCGCTCTCTGAGGGTGGATCCCGAAGGGCTGTGGCGATGCGTAGGACTTAAAAAGGTCCGCATGTCCTCCATCAACAACACGTCTCTAAAGCGTCCTGTCCTTGCCGGCGTGGTCATGGGAGGAGGAGGATGACTTCCACCTCTCCCCCTGTTAGATTCCCGTTGTGCTGTGACATCACCCTTATACGCTGTGTAAAGCATACTTTTCAATTTATTTTGCAAATGCTGCATCCTTTCATACTTGTTGTAATTCGGTAACATTTCCGCCACTTTCTGCTTATACCGGGGGTCTAGTAGCGTGGACACCCAGTACAGGTCGTTCTCCTTCAGCCTTTTTATACGAGGGTCCCTCAACAGGCACGACAGCATGAAAGACCCATTTGCACAAGGTTGGATGCCGAGCTACTCATGTCCTTTTCCTCATCCTCAGTGATCTCACTGAAGGTATGTTCTTCCCCCCAGCCACGTACAACACCACGGGTACCAGATGGGTGACAACGAGCACCCTGGGATGCCTGTTGTGGTTGGTCTTCCTCCTCCTCCTCAAAGCCACATTCCTCCTCTGACTCCTCTTCCTCACAATCCTCTTCCAGCGTTGCCGCAGGTCCAGCAAGCAATGCTGATAAGGCTGTTTCTGGAGGTGATGGTGACCACAACTCTTCCTCTTCCTCTTCCTCTTCCTCTTCACGCTCATCTACGGCCTGATCCAGCACTCTTCGCAGGGCACGCTCCAGGAAGAAAACAAATGGTATGATGTCGCTGATGGTGCCTTCGGTGCGACTGACTAAATTTGTCACCTCCTCAAAGGACGCATGAGCCTACAGGCATTGCGCATGAGCGTCCAGTAACGTGGCAAAAAAATTCCCAGCTCCCCAGAGGCTGTCCTAGCACCCCGGTCATACAAATATTCATTAACGGCTTTTTCTTGTTGGAGCAGGCGGTCGAACATTAGGAGTGTTGAATTCCAACGTGTCGGGCTGTCGCAAATCAAGCGCCTCACTGGCATGTTGTTTTAGCCGCTGGATATCGGCAAAGTGAGCCATGGCCGTGTAGGAACGCCTGAAATGGCCACACACCTTCCTGGCCTGCTTCAGGACGTCCTGTAAGCCTGGGTACTTATGCACAAAGCGTTGTACGATCAGATTACACACATGTGCCATACACGGCACATGTGTCAACTTGCCCAAATGCAATGCCGCCAACAAATTTCTTCCATTGTCACAAACCACTTTGCCGATCTCCAGTTGGTGCGGAGTCAGCCACTGATCCACCTGTGCATTCAGGGCGGACAGGAGTGCTTATCGGTGCGCTCTCTGCTTTCAAATGAAGTCAAACCCAAGACGGCGTGACAATGCCGTATCCGGGATAATGGAGATAGTACCTGGGGAGCTGGGGGTGTACGTTGATGTGGAGCAAGGCGCAGCAGCAGAAGAGGACTCAGCCGAGGAGGTTATGGAAGAGGATGGAGTAGGAGGAGTAGAGGAGGTGGCAGCAGGACTGCCTGCAAGTCGTGGCGGTGTCACCAACTCCTCTGCAGAGCCATACATTCCATGCTTGGCAGCAGTCAGCAGGTTTACCCAATGCGCAGTGTAGGTGATATACCTGCCCTGACCATGCTTTGCAGACCGGGTATCAGTGGTCAAATGGACCCTTGCCCCAACACTGTGTGCCAGAGATGCTATTACTTCCTTTTGCACAATTGAGTACAGGTTGGGGATTGCCTTTTTCGCAAAGTAATTTCGGCCGGGTACCTTCCACTGCGGTGTCCCAATAGCTACAAATTTTTTGAACGCCTCAGACTCCACCAGCTTGTATGGTAAAAGCTGGCGGGCTAATAGTTTGGACAAGCCAGCAGTCAGACGCTGGGCAAGGGGGTGACTTTCTGACATTGTCTTCTTACGCTCAAACATGTCCTTGACACACATGACTGTGGGAAGATGAGCGTGAACTGCTCAAGGCGGGAGGCGGAGTGGCGGATGGTTGAGAGGGGACAAGGAGGACAGCAGTGGTTGACGTGGCTGAAGATGCTGGACCAGGAGGAGGCTGGCGGCTTAGAGTAGGCGAGCTGCTTGTACTCATATGTTGATCCCATAGGCGTTTGTGATGTGAGATCATGTGCCTACGCAAAGCAGTTGTACCTAGGTGGGTGTTGGACTTCCCACGACTCAGTTTCTTTTGGCACATGTTGCAAATGGCATCGCTGTTGTCAGAGCAGACACACAAAAAAAATTCCACACTGCTGAGCTCTGCAATGACGGCATTCTGGTGGTGGACACAGCATCGCGTTGATTGGCGTGCTGTCGGGCCTGACCCGGGTATGCGATGCATGCTGTCTGACTGTGCCACTAGCTCCTTGCGGCGACCTCCCCTGCTGGCTTCGTCTCCTCCTCCTCCCTGTCTCCCCATCTGAACTTTCGCCCTGTTCTTCTTCTTGACGAGCGGGCACCCACGTGACATCCATGGGCGCATCGTCATCATCAACCGCTTCACTTGTATCTGACAACTCAGCAAAGGAAGCAGCAGCGGGTACAACATCATCATCATCATCACACCGTACGTCCATGTGTGTAATACTGCCTGCCTGAGACATATCCCTGTTATCTACATCCTCTGGCAATAATGGTTGCGCATCACTCATTTCTTCAAACGGATGTGTGAATAACTCCTCTGACATACCAACCGAATCGGCTGTGGTGCTAGTTTTGGTGGTGGCGGCAGGCGGGTGAGTGATATCTTGAGAGGTGCCTGAAGCTAAGCTGGAGGAGGATGGTGCGTCAAGGTTCTGAGCGGAGGCTGTAGAAGATTGGGTGGGTGTCCTGTGTTAGCCAGTCAACTATGTCCTCAGAACTTTTCAAGTTCAGGGTACGTGGCCTCTGAAAACTGGGCATTATTCTAGGGCCAAAGGGAATCACAGCACCGCGACCACGATGGCCCCTGCGGGGTGGCCTGCCTCTGCCTGTCATTTTTGTTGGGATTAGTGTTACTATGCGTGCAAGCTACTGTGAGACCAGATATGAGTGGCAATGTGCACTAGCACAGTTGTGCAGAGCACAGGCTGTAGGCCTGACACCCGCTTGAAGATAACTAACTGCTATTCAATCTATAACAGTGAAAAATTATTTTTTTTTTTTTAAATCCAAGCTATTGTGACACCAGATCTAATTAGTGGCACTGGTCAGCGTATCCACTGTTAGCGTAACACACCCGCTTTAAGGACACTGACTGCTATTCAATCTATAACAGTGAAAAAAGTGGGTTTTTTTTAAATCCAAGCTATTGTGACACCAGATCTAATTGGTGGCACTGGTCACCGTATCCACTGTTAGCGTAACACACCGCTTTAAGGACACTGACTGCTATTCAATCTATAACAGTGAAAAAAGTGTTTTGTTTTTTTAAATCCAAGCTATTGTGACACCAGATCTAATTAGTGGCACTGGTCAGCGTATCCACTGTTAGCGTAACACACCCGCTTTAAGGACACTGGCTGCTATTCAATCTATAACAGTGAAAAAAGTGTTTTGTTTTTTTTAAATACAAGCTTTGTGTCACCAGATCTAAGTGGTGGCAATGGTCACCGTATCCACTGTTAACGTAACACACCCGCTTTAAGGACACTGACTGCTATTCAATCTATAACAGTGAAAAAAGATTATTATTTTTTTTAAATCCAAACTATTGTGACACAGATCTAATTAGTGGCACTTGTCAGCGTATCCACTGTTAGCGTAACACACCCGCTTTAAGGACACTGACTGCTGTTCAATCTATAACAGTGAAAAAAGTGTTTTTTGTTTTTAAATACAAGCTTTGTGTCACCAGATCTAAGTGGTGGCACTGGTCACCGTATCCACTGTTAGCGTAACACACCCGCTTTAAGGACACTGACTGCTATTCAATCTATAACAGTGAAAAAGTGTTTTGTTTTTTTAAATCCAAGCTTTGTGTCACCAGATCTAATTGGTGGCACTGGTCAGCGTATCCACTGTTAGCGTAACACACCCGCTTTAAGGACACTGACTGCTATTCAATCTATAACAGTGAAAAAAGTGTTTTGTTTTTTTAAATCCAAGCTATTGTGACACCAGATCTAATTAGTGGCACTGGTCGGCGTATCCACTGTTAGCGTAACACACCCTCTTTAAGGACACTGACTGCTATTCAATCTATAACAGTGAAAAAAGTGTTTTGTTTTTTTAAATCCAAGCTTTGTGTCACCAGATCTAATTGGTGGCACTGGTCAGCGTATCCACTGTTGGCGTAACACACCCGCTTTAAGGACACTGACTGCTATTCAATCTATAACAGTGAAAAAAGTGTTTTTTGTTTTTAAATACAAGCTTTGTGTCACCAGATCTAGTGGTGGCACTGGTCACCGTATCCACTGTTAGCGTAACACACCCGCTTTAAGGACACTGACTGCTATTCAATCTATAACAGTAAAAAAAGTTTTTTGTTTTTAAATCCCAGCTATTGTGACACAGGAACTAATTAGTGGCACTTGTCAGCGTATCCACTGTTAGCGTAACACACCCGCTTTAAGGACACTGACTGCTATTCAATCTATAACAGTAAAAAAAGTTTTTTGTTCTTAAATCCAAGCTATTGTGACACCAGATGTAATTGGTGGCACTGACTGGGGAAATGGGCACAGTATGCACTGTGAGCCTGACACAGAAGCTGGCAGCAATGGCAGACAACTGACTGCTATTCAATCTATAACAGTGAAAAAAGTTTTTTGTTTTTAAATCCAAGCTATTGTGACACCAGATGTAATTGGTGGCACTGACTGGGGAAATGGGCACTGTGAGCCTGACACAGAAGCTGGCAGCAGTGGCAGACAACTAAGTCCATTTACATTACATAGAAAAAATAAATAAAAAAAAAGCATACCCTTATCCCTAACCTAGCTATGCTTTTCCCTATCTTATGAACAGCAGCTACACTTTCCCTCCTCTTACTAAGCATGCAGCTTGAGAATGAATCTAAAATTGATGCTGTCCAGTAGGTGGGAGGGTCTGCTAGGGAGGCTGTGCTGCTAATTGGCTGGAATGTGTCTGTTGACTGTGAGGTACAGGGTCAAAGTTTACTCAATGATGACGAATAGGGGGCGGGTCGAACCGCGCATATGTTCGCCCGCCGTGGCGAACGCGAACATGCTATGTTCGCCAGGAACCGTTCGCCGGCGAACCGTTCGGTACATCACTATCTATCATATAGCGACTTTCACGCCGGGTACTCTGAGAAGGGGATCCCGAAGTCTCGGGTGACCCCCTCCAGCAGTGGTCCCATGGCCTGCCGATTCCAGTAGTAGTCGAACCATGGGTGCAACGCGTTTACGAGCACTGGCGTCGCCTCCCTGCGCCCCCACTTCCCTTTTTTCCCCGTACTTAACCCTCTTGAAACAGCCGGAGGCAGAGTGAGCCCCCACCACGATGGGAGCATTTGAGCTTAAAACAGCACAACCCACCTCCCTTACATCAGCTGACGTTCAACTACCCGCAACAACCTGGCCGTTACTGCGAGGCTGCCCCCCAGGAAAGGAGGACAAACCCCCTTTACGCGCCGCCGGGCGGATTACGATGGAGAGCCAGGGGCCGAAGTCCATCTGATCCCACGCTACAGAGGGCAAAACCGCAAGGCGCTGATGAAGGTCTGCAAGGAGGAGGGGGGAGGACAATAAAGAAAGAGGGGGGAACAAAAAAGGGGGAGGACAATAAAGAAAGAGGAGGAACACAAATAATAGGGAGACACCACACAGAAAGGGGGGACACAATAGATGGGAGAAACATTGGGGGGGGGGAGGGGAGCCCACACCGCCAGCGGATCCTGCTCGGGCAAAAGAGGGAGGGGAGGGCCGGGACAAGCAGACCCCCCCGGAGCCCATGAGGGATCCCCCTCCCAACCCAGCAGCAGCCGAGAGCCACTCCGCATGCCCCGCAGGGGGCCCACTTACCACTGCCGGCCGAGAGGGGAGGGGAGATTGCCGAGCTTCCGCCCCCCACTACCTCCAGGGGGGGCACGGTCTGCCTTAGATGTCGCCGGCGGAAGGACTGGGCGCGGAACAGGCCGCGTGCCACGTGGTCCAGGCGCACGGCCCTGTTGAAGCCTCGGGTCCGGGCTGCAGATCCTGTACCGGGTCCGAGGAGGAGAGTTGGGGCTCACAGAGCCTGAGGGAGGGTGCCCAGGGAGAGAGACAGAGGGGGTGCCCAGGGAGAGACAGACCGCTGGGGAGGGGAACCTCACCGCCAGGCCGCTGGGGATGGAGGAGGCCACCGTCTGCACCACCAATACCAGCCCTGAGGGCACACAGGATGGCTGTAAAACCAGGATCCAGCATCCAGGGCCCCCATGCACAAAATCCAGCAAGCCCAGCAACAGGAGGAGGCAGAGAAACTTGTTGCTGGACCGGCTCTTAGGGGACTGAGGTCAGTCTGATCTGTCACCACCCACTTCCTCACATCTCACACTCCCACATGTAGCATATAGCCAATCATGCATCATCCATCCCACACTCATATATGTGCCCCTGTCCGCTAAGCTGCGCACTCTCCCTGGGGCCTGTACAAGACCCCTGTTGTTAAAGTAATAAGGGCTATATTCATGTTATTTAGTATGTCTCAAGAAGGTGGCAAGGATTTCTCTCTACCTAGCACTCAGGCTAGATTCGACACACCTTCCTGTAGAGGAGATGTTGCTAGCCCAGCATCAGTCAGATCCTGGACAATCCCACGCATTGCCAGCGAGCTAAGGAGGCGACAAATCCCCTACCCAGCCACAGCAAGGAAAGCAAACTATTTAAAGGACCACTATAGTTCCAAGAAAACACTTGTTTTACTGGCACTATAGTGCCCTGAGGGTGCCCCCACCCTTAGGGCCCCCTCCCACCAGGCTCTAGGGTGTGGAAGGGGTTAAACTTACCTCTTTCTCCAGCGCTGGGGGGGGACTCTCCTCCTCCTCGGCTGAATGCACATGCGCGACAGGAGCCGCGCGCATTCAGCCAGTCCATAGGAAAGCATTCACAATGACGTTAACCCTGCCCATATGATTCCAGCTCACATTAAGAATGATATCCTGGAAGGTAAAGATGTCAACTTAGCATCTCTGCTAATTGCCTCCCAGGTTATTTTCGAAAACAAAACGTATGCTTATGATGATGTATCTGTGGTGGTCAGATCCAGGGATTCAAGGTTAAACTGGAAACTGACCATCCCTGAGTTTGTTTTGGCATTTGGTATTTATAGAGATGTGATTTGTGCAATTTACCCTAACAGAAGGGAAAAATTTGACCTATATATGCACAAGTTGGTAGACTTAGGCAACAAATATGGTGGTCCAGCATTGTAGCGGATGGCACTGGGCTGTCCTGGAAATTGCATATGTTTGAATGTATTCGTGTAAATTGCAGGATTATATGTGTATAAATAACATGTATTCGTCTGATTGTTCGGTAGAATCATTCTAGCAACTAAGGGAATGAAACTACCGAACAGTCAGACCTCCCCTGTGTGAAGTGTGCCTTCAATTACCCGTTGCAACAATGTTGCGAACGGGTAATTGACAAGCTGTGCAGTAGGTCCTTTGTTCTCGGGGTGGCCGCAATTTGGGAAACGAACACGTGGCGGCGGCCATTTTAAAACTCCCGAACAGCAGTGTTTTGCCGTTGAGTGTCTGGAAACCAAATCGGACACTCGACTAGTCAAACACCGCTGAGACCTCCATACGCACGATACGTTCGCTTCCAAACTACCGAATGGCCCCTCGTTTGGTAGAAAGAAACAACGGAACGAGGATTCATGCGAACCCTCCCTGATCTCTGTAACCTTAGCCTTTCGTGCAGGTTGTTCACTTATACTGTGACCGACCAAAGGGCCCCATCGCACCAAAGGGCCCCATCGCATGGAAACCAATTCGCCTGTTCTCTCCAGCGCGGTCGGTCTTTTCATTACCTCCACAAATTTCCCGAACCCCTGGTCTGATCTGGGTGATTTTTGGATATGTTGCTCACCCAGATCAGGGCTACCAGGGGATGTGCCATTTAAAGGGGTACCCCTAGGTTTAGGGGTACATGCAGAAACTGGGGGAATTTGTGTACTGTATAAGGGGATTATGAGTCAGGCTGAGGGGAGGAGATGTGTGGGAGGTTACCAGAACAGGATTGGATACTGTACAAATTAAAGGAAATCCCTCCCTTGCATGGGAGCATGCTTTATAAGGCCATTCTGCTCCTGATGCTGTGTGTCGTCCAGTTATTGGGATTGCTGTTGGGATATTGCTGGATTATTTTGCCTGCTGGAAACCTTGCTTTATGGATTTATAATTACTTGTTCCTGAGCCTCACTGGGATCTTAAGCGGAGATAACTTGTGGAATACTAGATCTCCGCTACAAGCATTTTAGGACTACCATAGGTCTTTTTAGCCAAAGTGTCTGGTGCTCTCTCCCAATTCGAGAACAGAACCAACTGGAGCAAACTGGATACAGAGATATTCTGCAGACACTTTGCAGGTCTAAGGACACCAGCTTGTGCATCCTGCTCTTCCACTACCCACACAACGGACGATCATTGTCATGTTTTTTCTTTAACAAATGCCAAACAAAAAAATAAGAACCACTCACTTTTTATTTTGAGGCAGTTTCAGCATGACACACTGATGTGACAGCAAAGCAGAGAGATAAACCGACAGTCCTTGAAAATAGAAGTTTAGGTGATGTGTCCAGGGTTAGTCCATAAGCAATGTCCTTTATCAAGTCAGAGGTCGTTCAATAGGAGATCAAGCAGTATTGAAGGAAATTCCAAAAGCAGAGTCAAGGCCAGTCCAAATTAGTTAATCAGGTAATCAAAGATATAAGGGTATGAAGAGGAGATTTAGAAAGGGTCCCAGTGATAGAACACACGGTCTCTCTAGGAGTGATCCAAATGATAAGCAAAGACGTTGGTGCAATCAGTCTGATTAACACATTAATTGTGCACTGAGGTATTGGAGTTTAAATAACCAAAGGGGTGTGTACTTCCATGCCTTCTTAAAGGGCCAGTAATAAACAAATAACATTCCTGACAATCACTCTCATGCTCCAAGCATTAGCACCTCTGGTGGAACGGAGAGAACTACCACAGACAAATTGGGTCGTCCCATTATCTTTTTTGGCAAATTACAGATTTGCAACAATTTTAATGTGGGCACGTGTAGTTACAGTGCATGCAGACTGTTGCATATATGTTCAAAATGTTTCAGGACACATGCAAAAAACCATTTGTCCCAATAAAATGTACCCAAAACCGTACTTAACGTCTGTAAACATTAATGCATTTTCAGCACTACTGACTCATCAATCTTAAAGACATTTTGTAGATTTCCTAATCTCTGGATTTTCAGAGGGTTTCCATACAGGTATCGTACATATGCCTTCAGGGAATCTAGAATACCCTAACTTGCAGCAGAACCCAACGGCTGTAAACCCACTCATAGCCCAAGCATTGCAGAGGGGTTTCTACTTTGGCCTTTCAAATCTCTACCATTTACAGCATGGCGCACAAACCCCATTGGGATTGTCACAGGGAAATCTTCCCTCAAACAAAGACTAATCAAAGACTTATCGGCACCACACACCTCTGCTACCCCAAGTCTCAACTCACTCACACCCTCCGAGGAGTTTCCCCTACAATACGCCACCATTGATCATGCCATTACAGCTATCACTCAAGCAGGGGTGGGAGCTGGTTAAATAAGACTGATATCATCAATGCTTTCAAACTGCTACCAATCCACCCTACACCCTGGCACTTACATGGCATTAAATGTGCAGGCAGTTACAATTTATTTTCCTGCTTAACTTTTAGGTCAAAGAGTAGCCCAAAAATCTTCAATATATTCACTTAAACTCTTTGCTGGTTGTTATTAAATATATCCAGATGCCCCACAGTCATACACTATCTAGATGACTTCTTGTTGGTCAAAGAGAACAACTTTCACCCTAGAAGCCTCAAGGAAGTCATTAGTCTGTTCGACCACTTGGGTGTCCCAGTATCCCCTAAGAAAACTGAAAGCCCAAACACTATCATCACATTCCTGGGCATACAACTTGACTCGGCATCCATGCAAGCAAGTTTACCACAAGACAAAATAGGGAACATTCTCAACAACATCAATCACTACCTCCTGCTTGGTACTTGCAACCACAAGGAACTACGATTCCCTTCTAGGTTCCTTAAATTTTGCCATGCGCATCATACCACAAGGCTGCACTTTCATATCCAGACTATTTTGCCTTCTTCCACACTTCCGACATGACGATCATAGGCTGTCCCTAGATATCCAAGCCACAGCAGACCTGCAGATGTGGAAGAATTTTTTAACCGCATGGAATGGTAAAAGCATGTTCCTCCCAGGATTGTCTGACACTTCACCAACCATATGGTCAGACGCGGCGTCTACCACGGGTTTTGCAGCAATCTAAGGGAACGAATGGCTTTGGGGTAGTTGGCCTGTGGAAGTCCAGGGTTTGGAAGGTTTCTCCACTACCTCAGCTCTTTTTGAGATCTACCCTATTGTGGCAGCTGCCGTGGCATGGGGTCATTTATGGTCAGGGTCATCAGTCCAGTCAGACAACCAAGCCACATGCCATATGATCAACAAGGGCTGCTCATCATCTCTAACGATCATGTGTTTTCTAGGGAAACTCACTTGGTTGGCCGCATGTCACAATTTCTTCTTGGTTTGCTTTCATGTAACAGGCATTTGTAACATAGCCACTGACAATTTGTCTCGATTTAAATTCCAGGCATTTCATTGAGCACTTCCTACAGCCGCTCAAGCAGCCATAGCCACTCCTTCGTTCCAACATCTAATCATGGGTTAGACATACTCATGCAACATAGCAGGAAACTGTCCCAATTAGCACTTTCCAATATTCGTAGGACGTACAACAGAGCCTTCACCTTGTTTAAAAGAATCCTTTTGGAACATGACATATCCCAACCTTTTGTCTTAGGTTTTGCTTCTTTTTGCCATCTCAAACTACAACCATCTTACAACACCATTAAATTATATTTGACAGGCATTCAACACCACATGCTAACCCTATGGCCTAACAACCATTGATTCATGTCATCATACCAGATAAAGAACATACTCAAAGGTAGTCAGAAATCAGTTCCCCCAGGTACCTCGAGGAGATAACCAATAGAAAACCAACTTTTCCAATCCTTATCTGACCTATTAGATTTACAACCATTTAATTCTAGTACCAACACAGTAATTAAAGTGGCCATGTACATAGCCTTCTACAGCTTTTTTCAGGCCAAGAGAGTTTACTACCATCACCACCACTCAGACAGATAATTGTCTTCAACGATCCCACCTATGTAAACACATGGATCACTACATATTGGCTCTACCACATTCCAAAACGAGCCAACAAGCACCACCAGTAAAGATAACATATTATCCTACCCTCAATAGATGGTGCCCAGTTGCGGTCATAGATTCATACCTTCAAAACCCTACATCACAACCATCACAACCATTATTTGTAGTACAAGGCTCAGTGCTTACTACCTCTACATTCATGAGATATGTCAGATCTCTGTTAACCCAGCTAGGCCGCAACCCTTCTACCTACTCGGGTCACTCCTTCCGTGTAGGGGCAGCCTTAACAGCCTCCAGCGCAAATATACCGGTGCGTTGGAAATCTTCTGCTTACACACGGTACATACCCAGACCAGTTCAAGAAATACGAAATGCATTTAAGGAAATGTCTGGCTAATTTGTATGTATTTGTTGACTGAATTAAATCTTTGATTATTCACTTTTTGCCCTCTTTATTTACAGGCCTACCATATCGTCGGTCCCGGCACACCACAACCGACTTGTTTTTTATGCTATCCTACTCTTATACTGGAACTTTACTCCTTATACTGTGATGGAATTCCAGTAAGATAAAAGTTTAGTAGGCCAAGATTGCCACAAGGCATATGTAGGTACATGTGTTTGTTGTATCAGTTAGTTAGTTACACGTAGCTAAGATACTGTCATCACTGTACTGAGCATGTGCAGGAATGCAGGAACTGGAATTACGCGACCCTCTCCTTTGTTTCAGATGAGCCACGTGGTTAGACCGGATGGATGAGTTTAGACTCTGTTCATTGATTAGGTTAAGGGTATGTGTGGGCGTAGCTAATTATGGGAGGAGCTACAGTGCTATATAAGGAATGTACTCTATGTATTCAGTGCTCAGAATTTTGGAACAGGAGTTCATCTGAGACCCGATCGGTAATGTGAATAAAGGCCTCTTACTTCTTGAATACCTGTGTTCATCTCTCTGTGTTCGGCTTCTGCACGCTTACACGGTTACATCTCTGGTGCGTTGGCCGGGAAGCTCATCGTCACAGTAGCTAAGACAGAGACGTGAGACGGTAGATCTTTACCAACGTTCTCCACGGCAGCACCCCTGGACTTCTGTGTGGACCTCCTTTCGTCTCGGCGCCACTGGCCTTTTGTCCAGGAGATCATCGGCTTCTGCGCAGTGAGTACCGGGGTGTTCCGTCGATGAGTGTTAACCCAGGTCCGGGAACTAACAGGTAAGACTGATACTGTTAGAGCGGTAGACCCACAAGGGGTTTTATATTTGGAACCGGTTATTGGAATTGGCCCCTTCCCTCTGGAAGGAAGAAGTGAAGGAGCAACTCTTATCTGGACATTAGATGCTCTGTAGTCAGCCCGTCTAATATAGGTGGTATTGTCAGAATGAGTTCTGGTGTAAATAGCTCATGTCGGACACCGATGTCCTGCCTTGACTAGCATGCTAGGTGTAAATTTTGGTTGCTAGGTCGGGGAGATCGGCGAAACTAAGCAGACTCTGTTGTATATTATAGTTTGCTAGTTTTCACCCTATCTTAACTAAGTGTGCTCTGTTGTAAATCCAGCCACTAGATTATTGATAGTGTAATAGACTGAAAGGGTATTGGTGTAAATTCTGCCCTTTAGTTCGCTATACGTGGTGTCTGGGCTGCGAAGAACTTATCGAATCTCTGGTGTACAAATAGATCGAAAGCTCTCGAGGTGCTGGCCAGTTAGAATAGTTGGGATTATTGTAAATGTTGTTAAATATATTGTAGTTGGTGAATTGGTTAAATTGTATGTCCTGCTAGAAAGCTTGAGCTCTGCCGTCTGGAGGGAGTGTAAATTGTGTGTATAACTGTATAATAGTGCACGGTACCATGACCACTAACATGTATTATAATTACAGACATTGTGTATTGTATATAACTACTAACAATTTGTTGTTTGATGTTATATGTGTAACACCATAACTGTTACTAATCGACCTGTGATTCTAAAACTCTGCCATAACCACTTGCTAACCGTACTATAACTACTGATTGTAAAGACGATGTTACTTGAGTGTGTTATAGTCTGGTAATTGAGAGTTGATTTACTGCATGGATGGTTGCAGGGTTTGATTTATAGTTACAGTGATGAGTATCTAGTGTTTGGTGAATTTTCGTGTGTGAAGACGTCGTGTTAGCGCTGTGTGTGTATGAGAATTCTCCTCGTGTTTTTGGTGTGTGTTTGGCCTAGTAACTGTGCCACGTGGTGCTGTTGCTAAGGTAACTGGTGTGACTGTTGAAACTGTTTGTATATTTGTACTGCTTTGAATCAGACGCTCTGTTGAAATTATGGATGCTTCTGATTCACAAACAGTTCTTTGTCTTGTATGTGTCAAAAAAAAACCAAAAAAAAACGTTTCTAAGGGATATGTTGTAACACTGTCCCCCAAAAGATTAAAATACTCTGTGTAGCAGAGGACGGCCTGTTCTGGTAACCAGTGTTCCTGTGGATCCTTGATCCAGATTTAATACAGCAGGTTTACATTGTTATAAATAATATGTTGGGGCTATACGAGTAGTTTCTGTATACAGATTGTTGAAACACTGCTAAATGGAACAAGCTGTGCTAAGAGGAACAATGGAGTCCATGGTAGCCAGAACCTGTTTGTCCACTAAGGCCTTAATTACAACTGCTTTGGACACCTCCCCCCTTGCATCTGATTGCCGAATTGCTGCTGAGAGTCAACATATCTTTACTTTCCAATGGGAAGATGCTGTTACAAGTTCAAAGCGTCAGATGACCTGGACTAGACTACCTCAAGGGTTCAAGAATTCACCTACCCTATTTGGATCCACATTAAGCCAGGATTTGCAAGATTTCTGCAGGATATGGATTCCTAATTACGCGATATTGGCGAAACCCTTATATGGAGCTATAAAAGGCACAGAACATGACCCCTTCCTATGGACTACTGAACAGCAGAAGACATTTGAGGATATCAAGAAAACACTAATGAGTGCCCCAGCCCTAGGTCTACCTGATCATACACTTCCTTTCTATCTGTATGTACATGAGCAAAGAAGAATGGCTGTGGGAGTACTTACTCTGTATTTGGGATCATGGCAACGACCTGTCGCGTACATGTCCAAACAGTTGGATGCAGTGGTCTTCCACCTTGTCTGCGAGCAGTGGCCGCCGCTACCCTGTTGGTAGCAGAAGCTGACAAGCTTACACTGGGACAGGAACTCCACGTGTGAGTACCTCATGCAGTACAGACTCTATTGGATTACAAAGGTAATCATTGGTTCAGTAATAGCCGAATGACTAAATATCAAGCCATGCTATGTGAAAATCCAAGAGTACACCTTGAGACTGTTAATACCCTGAATCCAGCTACCCTTTTGCCACAACGTAATGAAAGTCAACATGATTGTGTTGATAATGGATGAGGTGTTTTCAAGCCGACCGGACCTTCATGACTTTCCCATTCAGGACCCGGATGTACAGTATTATACGGATGGTAGTAGCTATGTGACAGAAGGAATTACTCGGCAGCAGATAGTAGAGTTGGGTAGAACTATTTTGGAAGTACAGAAATGGGTACAAGATAGGTTACCTGTGAACATATATCCACCTGTTCATTCTTACCATCCAGGAGATCAAGTGTGGATAAAAGAATGGAATAGTGTTCCATTAGGTCCAAAACAGCTGTAAAGGTGGCAGAGGTGACTCTGTGGATCCATCATTCTAGGGTTAAACCAGCATCAGACTCTTGGCAAGCTATCCCAGATCCTGAGAATCCTTGCAAGATCCAGTTGAAGAGTGAAACTCAGTCGGAGTGACGAGGAGATATTGAGACATCTAGAGTAACTATAGAGATCAGCAAAGTAGGTGTTTTGACGGCCATAATAAAGCCTGACCACCTGCCTACTTGTCATAGCCAGAGTGTCTCGAAGGGATCTCTGTGAAGGAAAGTGAGGATCAAAGAACGCCAATCCTTGCAGCCCTCACAATCGGGAAGCTGAGGGGCCATCGCACGGTCGAAAAAAATGAGGATTTCAGGAATAATGTGTTTTATTATGTGTCTTAGTATTTTTATGATTTTTCAGGAAGGTAGGCGTACAGACATACCAAATTGCGATAGTTGCATTAAGACTACTAAAACAGGTAACCAAATATCCCAAACTCATCTGGCACTCACAGTATGAATGTAAGGGATCTGTATCTAAAGGTAGATATTTGGATATTGATTATAGTGTGTGCAAGCCAATATCAGGAGAGTCTAAATGTTTCGATCCCCAATTCCAACTCCGTACAATTTGGTTGGTAATTAGGAATAGTAATTCCCAGGGAACTTTGATAAATAGGACTGTGATAAATACCATACATTCTATGGGTGTTCTGCTATTTGATGCATGTAAGGCGATTTCTGGTAGTAGAAAACCTTGGAATGTATGTGGTAATCTTAAATGGGAACAAACTTATGGGTTTAATGATAAATACTTATGTCCCAGTAAAAGATCTACTGATCCTGATTGCCCAAATAGAGATTATAATTTTTGTCCCTATTGGTCTTGTGTAGGGTGGGTGTGACGAAGTGCCCTTCGCCACTTGGTCCTGGAGAGGCCTACTTGCCAGCCTCCTCCCCTGTGACTATGACTCTTTCATGTATCTGGCTTTAAAGCCCCTAGTCTACCTTCAGACAGACTATTTATGTAGGCTGCTTTATTTATCTTATGTTTTAGTCACCCTGTACCCATTATAGGTGCAGGGTGTGTGTTATGTAATTGTTTATAGTGTGTGTGTGTGTACTGTGTAATGTATTGCCTGCTCTCTTGTATTGCTGAGGTTTGCTACCAACTAGGTGGGTTTGGCTATGGAGCTGGTCTAGTGCCCTCTGTTGGTAGCAACAGCAATATGCACTACCTGAATTGCAAGACTGGTTCATTTGCATATTCGGGTAGATTTGCATATTGCTAATTCTGCAGGCAGGTGAGATATTTACTGTTAAATATTGTCTCCCCCTACCCCTTTAAACATGTGCCATTGTGTTGTGATAAGTCACTATGTGTTGCTTGATATGGTTTGACTGTTTGTGATTTTATTGAGGTTTCACAACAATGTTATTGTGGTGACCCTATTGGCTGGTCCCAAGGGAAATAAAGGTTTTGACAGTTCTTCTTGATCCCTCTAAATGTAGCCTTGTCTCATTATTGGAGGGAGCTGTTATAATCACACTGGGGATTGCTATGCTCTGCATGCTCCCCTGAGCTTGAGTCACTTAGCTCTTTTAAGAGCTTGTTCCAGACACGCTCTCTTTGGAGGAGGGGTCTTCACCACACAGTCCTGGAGGATAGAAGCTGATCCAGGGTGGAAGGAAGACGGCGAGACTCCAGTCAAGATAAGGTGGTTGTGGAGTCTGCGGTGGTTGTGGTGTCTGCTGCAGTGCTTGGGAGTCCTCAGGAAGCGCTAGGAGCATCCATCAACGGAGGGTACTCAGTTGGAGTACAAGGAGCTCCGTTACAGTGGGCAACCTGGGGAAAAACAGTGGATCAAGATATGATTATCCAAAGGTTGCCTACCACACCATACTGTAAATCTATGGAATGTAATCCGGTCCATATGACCATCTCTAATCCCCAGCATTTTATTGACAAATTTGGAAATATTTTTGGGTTCCAAATACATGGCACAGGAGTAGATCCATGAACAATAATATATGTATGTCTTGAAATTGAGACAGTGGCAACTCAAACTCATCAGGTTTTCCATTCTTTTTATGAGGAGATGAGTGTTGAGGATAAAATTCCCCATAAGAACCTATTTATTGATTTGGCTGAGAGTATTGCGGGTAGTCTTAATGTAACTAATTGCTATGTATGTGGAGGTACTAATATGGGAGACCAGTGGCCATGGGAAGCAAAGGAGGCATGGTACCCTGGTTCTGAGACAGATGAACAACAGATACTTTCTCAGTCTGATCATCAAGTGAGTACTAGAGGTAAATCAGAATGGCGGTTCAAAACCTCCATTATAGGTCATGTTTGTATAGCCAGGAAAGGGACAATGTATAACACGTCTGTAGGTGAGCTAACTTGCTTGGGACAAAAAGCCTATAATGTTAATACTAAAAATACTACTTGGTGGTCAGCTTCAAATGTCTCGGAACCTACTAATCCATTTGCCAATTACACTAATTTGAAAGAGGTATGGTTTGATTTATCTGCTACATCCAATTGGAGAGCCCCAGCCAAATTGTACTGGATTTGTGGTAAGAAGGCATATTCGGAGTTACCACAAGACTGGGAAGGGGCATGTGTACTAGGTATGCTCAAACCATCCTTCTTCTTGTTGCCAGTTGAAACAGGAGAGACCTTGGAGTTAAGGTTTATGATGTGAATCATAAAAAGAAGCGAGCATCTTTGAATATAGGTAGCTGGGAAGATGATGAGTGGCCTCCCCAATGTATTGTTAATTATTATGGACCGGCTACTTGGGCAGAAGATGGCACTTATGGATATAGAACCCCAATATATATGCTTAATCGTATTATAAGACTACAGGCGGTGGTTGAGATTATCACCAATGAGACAGCACAGGCGCTCAATCTCCTAGCTAAACATAATACCCGAATGAGATCAGCCATCTATCAAAATAGATTAGCTCTGGACTATTTATTAGCAGTAGAGGGAGGTGTATGTGGGAAGTTTAATCTAAGTAACTGTTTTCTGCACATGGATGATGGGGGGCAGGCAGTGGCTGAACTTACCAGTCACATGGTTAAACTTGCGCATGTACCTACTCAGGTCTGGAGTGGGTATAACCCAAGTAGTTGGTTTGAAAGTTGGTATGAGCAGCTTGGAGGAATTAAGACATTAGTAGGAGGAGTACAATGTATTATATTTCTTGTGGGGTCGTTTACAGGCCTACCATATCGTCGGTCCCGGCACACCACAACCGTCTTGTTTTTTATGCTATCCTACTCTTATACTGGAACTTTACTCCTTATACTGTGATGGAATTCCAGTAAGATAAAAGTTTAGTAGGCCAAGATTGCCACAAGGCATATGTAGTTACATGTGTTTGTAGTATCAGTTAGTTAGTTACACGTAGCTAAGATACTGTCATCACTGAAACCACGGAGCAACGCAGGGAGGAGTGGGCCTTGACAGAGCCAGGAGTAGGCAGGGTGAAGTTCAGGTCAAGAGGCTGTCCTGTGATTGTGCTGGGGGGCGTGGGTTAGAAGGGAAGTTTAAATAGCGGCCATTTTAGGGTAAGTTCATTCTAACTTGAGCCTTTCTTACCTGTAAATTGTTGCAGGTCGGTTGGGCTCCTCTTTTCTTCTTTTCCAGGTGTCATTAGAAGAACTTCTGTCGGGTCTGCGGTCCGTGGTGCAGGAGAAGGGAATGGCGTGGCTACAGGAGCAGCTGGGGGTTCCGAGCACGTCTGCTCCCCCCCATGCGGTGCCGGATCGGAGGCCGGAGAGGAGAGCTAGGCCGCCCCAGCGGCTTAGTCCTGGAGCTGGTCCTGCAGCCAGACGGAGGAGGAGCTCGGCGGGAAGCAGTGCGGCGGCCGGAAAGCAGGGACGTGGAGCGAGTCGTCGGCCGGGACCGCCAGCTAGGCGCAATGCCGGGGCGGTGAGGTTGCAGGCCAGGAGGAGGCCTCCCTTGAAAGGCGCCCCCTGCCGGATGGCGGCGGGCGGGCAGGCGGAGCTGACAGCTGGTGCCGGAATGGAGCAGGACGGAGGGGAGTCGGCTGCAAGACCTAGGAGCAGCCCTGGACGTCCCGGTGAGTCGCCCCCTGGGGGCAGCACTGTGGGGCAGGAGGGATGGAGAGGGGCTGGCAGTGGCAGGACAGCGGTCTCACAGGTTGGGGAGAGGGACCAGGTCAGCAGGGCACAGCAGGAGGCGGCTGGAGTTGGAGGCAGGAAGGATAGCGCTGCGGATCCAAGGGATCAGAGGAGCATGGCCAGGAGCTTGGGAAGAAGGGGAGACGGGCACAGCATCGGCAAGTCTGGGGACCCAGGAGACAGGAGGAGTGGCAGTATGGAGCGGAGTGGCAGCAGGCGGGTGACTGGCCAGGAGGACGGCGGCACCCAGGACAGCAGTGGGCGGGAGGCCTTAGGGGTCGATCCCAGGAGCGGCTCGATAGGAGGAGCGCCAGCAGAGGGAATGGCGGAGGATGGCAGCGCGGAAGGGCAGAATGGCGGGACAGCAGGTCAGGGTCTGCAGGCAGTAGGAGACATGGGAACGGGAGCCCAGCAGGGAACCGGAGCAATAGGAGGAGGTCAGCTTCTCGGGACAGGTGGCTACGGCGCCGGCGCAGTGAGTCAAGGTCGTCTGAGAGGAACCACACGGCACGGAGGAGGAGAAGTAGCGAGCGGGAGGGACGATGCAGGCAGGGAAGTGGTGAGGACGGGTCTGATCACGGGAATGAAGGGCGGGTGAGGCTGCAGTCGGACAGATCACCCAGGCTGTATTCTCCTTGCAGGTCGTTGAGTAGGACGCCCACGAGAGCAACACACGAACAGGCGGGCAGGAGTCGGCGTCCCCTGGTTCCTTCTGGGTCGGCTGTCGTGGTGGAAAAAGTGGCGCCCCCGCGGTCAGCAGCGGCCGGGGGCTTGAGCGGTGAGTCTCCAACTGCATCACACCCAGGAAGCTTACTTGGATGTTTAAGATCTCTGTTAGATTCATGGTCTGGGGACGGGGGGTCTCCGACACAGTTTGAGAAAGTGTGGGTTGCGGACGGCGGTCGGGCAGCAGGGGTTAAGGCCGCAGCGTCAGCGGAGCCGAAAGGGGGTGAGGGCGCCGCGGGGACGGGTCAAGGAGCGACGGGTGACGTGGGTGAGCATGTCGTTCTCTGCGGGGAAGTAACAGATGCGGCACGGCAAAATGTGCATGTGTCTTTTGCGGGACCGCTAGGGTGCCACTTAAAGGTGGAGGTTAAGGAGAAAATTTGGAAAGGGGAGTTCGTGGAAATATTTTCCCTGCTTCCCCTGGAGGAATTTTTAGACTTGAAAGAAGAGGATAAAAAGGATGCGAAAAAGGAAGAGGAGGAAAAGAGGCGGAGGTATCGGAAAATACCCAAGTCTTTTGGGAACTGGTTGAGGGCTTTTGTATTTTGGCGAGCGTGATCGGGGAAAAATACCCGGATCGCTGTTCGCAGCTTTTTTGTTATTTAGACGGGATAGGGGACGCATATCGGACCTATGGGGGTTTAGCATGGTGGAAATATGACGAACAATTTCGTCAGCGATTGGCAGCAAACCCGTCCATGCGGTGGGACCAGATGGACTTGCCTTTGTGGATGAGGCTGATGATGGCACAGAAAAGTGCCCCCTTTCTCGGAGCGGCCGGCACGGGCTCAGGTACGTGTCGGCAGGTCAGAAGAAAGGTTTCTGCTGGCTCTACAATGAGGGCCAATGCAAGTGGGGTGCATCTTGCAGATTTAAGCACGAGTGCTCCGGTTGCGGGGGTAATCACGGAGTTTCCAGGTGCTTCCGAAAAGGTAAGCCGAACTTGGGAGGAGGGGTTGTCGGCACATCAACAGCTGCGGCTGCAGCTGGGAGCGTCGCCGGTGAAGGTAAGCGCGATGCTGCCTTGGTTAAAACTATACGATAATCAGGAGGTGGCAAAGTTTTTACGGCTGGGTTTTACAGAGGGTTTCAGGATTCCGTTTCAAGAAAGGGCTGCGGGTGGGTTATGTAAAAACCTTCGGTCAGTGGGGGAACATCCGAGCATAGCTCGGGAAAAGTTATGTAAGGAAGTGCAATTAGGGAGGATGGCGGGACCATTCGCTTCCCCGCCGTTGGTTGGTTTGCGGGTGTCTCCACTTGGGGTAGTCCCCAAGAAGGAGGCGGGTAAATTTCGTATGATCCATCATTTATCGTACCCACAAGGTACATCGGTTAATGATGATATCGACGAGGCCCTGTGTTCTGTTTCCTACACATCATTTGACAAGGCTGTCGAGTTGGTTAGGAGAGCGGGACAAGGGGCTCTAATGGCGAAATTGGATGTGGAGGCAGCTTTCCGGCTGCTTCCCATACACCCGGATTGTCATCACTTATTGGGTTGCTATTTCGATGGGGGGTATTTTGTGGACTTATGCTTGCCTATGGGTTGTGCCATCTCGTGTGCTTACTTCGAGAGGTTTAGCACCTTTTTGGAGTGGGTCGTACGACGGGAATCGGCTGGGGGTGCTGTGGTGCACTACCTTGACGATTTCTTATGCGTTGGCCCACCACGCACGGAGCGCTGTAGCCAGGTGTTGAGGACCTTCCAGTGGGTGGCGCACACATTTGGGGTGCCGTTAGCAGAGGACAAAACGGTGGGGCCCACTACGTGCCTCAGCTTCCTGGGTTTGGAGATCGACTCGGTACGGAGGGAGTGCAGGTTGCCCGGGGACAAATTACATGCCCTTCAGCGGCTAGTGGACACGGTTGGTAGGGCGAGGAAGGTCACCTTGCGTGAACTTCAATCGTTGATAGGGAGCCTGAATTTTGCGTGCCGAGTGATCCCTATGGGGAGGGTCTTTTGCAGACGATTGGCGCGGGCGACAAGCGGGGTGAGAAAACCGTCGCATTATATTAGGGTGTCAGTGGACATGAGAGAGGACTTGGAGGTATGGGCTAGGTTTTTGAGGGAGTTTAACGGGAAAGTGTTTTTTCGGGAGCCGTTGGGAACCTCCACGGCCGTGGGTTTGTTTACGGATGCATCAGGCAGCATCGGTTTTGGGGCGTACCTAGCGGGTAAATGGTGCGCGGAGGGGTGGCCGGAGGCATGGAAAGCGAGCCCCTTGATTAGGAACTTGGCCTTTTTGGAGTTTTTCCCGGTTGTTGTGGCAGTGGCGTTATGGGGTCCGGAGTTAGCCAATAAGAGGGTGGTGTTCAATTCGGATAACATGGCAGTGGTGCAGGCTATCAACGGATTATCGGCTTCTTCATGGCCAGTGGTACGGTTGTTGAGGCAATTGGTTCTCTTGTGCATGTCTTTTAATATTGTGTTTCGCGCTCGGCATATACCGGGGCTTACCAATGTTGTCGCTGACGCGCTGTCTCGCCTACAGTGGGAGCGTTTTCGGGAGGCGGCGCCGGAGGCGGAGGCGGAGAAGAGGGTCAAGCCTGTCCGGCGGAGATGTGGGAGCTCGGGACGTCTTGCTTGGGGAGTACATAAAGAAGTCTCTGGCGCCTGGAACTTGGTTCTCCTATGTTAAGGTCTGGCAAGTGTGGGAAGACACGATGCAGCAGGTAGGGGTGACGGGCCCTGGGAGCAATCGGCTGGACATACTGTTATGGATCCTATGCCGGTTGTTCGCAAAGCAAGCGTCGCCATCAATGGTTGATAGGTACATGTCAGCGTTGGCGTTTTTGTTTAAGTTTAATGGATGGGAGGATGTGACGAAGCATTTTATAGTGAGGCAAACGGTTCGGGGATACAGGAAAGGTAAGAAAACGAAGGATACGAGAAGACCAGTCTCCTTCACAGTGTTACAGGGGTTAGTGAACAAACTACCGGAGATATGTTTTTCTGTGTTTGAAGTGGCGTTATTTACAGTGGCTTTTCGTGGGCCTTTTTTGGGGCGTTTCGGATTGGTGAGTTGCTTAGTGCCAACAAGAAAGGGGTTGGTGGGCTTAGGTTGGAAGATGTGACGGTTAGTAGGGACAGGGTATTGATTCACCTGATTCAATCAAAGACGGATGTATTTGGTAAAGGTGCCATGGTCACGTTGTTTGGTTTACCAGGGTCGGGGTTGTGTCCGGTGGCAAGTGGGGCCGGGTTTTTGGAACTACGCCCGATAGGGAGCGGTTGTTTCTTCATACATGCCGACGGCACGGCACTGTCGCGCTTCCAATTTGTGCGGGTTTTCCGTTTGGGATTACAGAAGTTGGGTCTGGAGCCCATGCAGTTTGGAACACATTCATTCCGAATAGGCGCGGCGACAGAAGCGGCTCGCTTGGGTTTAGGGGATGAGCGGATTAGACGAATTGGGAGATGGGAATCTCTCAGGTTTCGCTCTTATGTACGGCCAGATAGGCTGGTGTGAAGGGGTGGTTGATTGTGGGTGTTTGGGATGTGCTGGTGATGTTTCCTCAATGTTATGTTTTATTTTAGGTTGGACGGTGTGGATAATTGGCCATTCGTATATCCATTGGGCAAGGAGGAGGGCCGCAGTTAGAAGACATGGAACACAGCTGGGCTTTCCTGAGGATCGGGTGGCGTTATTCTGGTTCGGTTATCGGGGGTTTGACTGGCAGCACATTATTACGGTATTGTTTCGGAAGGTAGCGGAGGAGCCCTTGCCGAACGTGGTGGTAATTCACGGGGGGGGAAACGACTTGGGTCTGGTCCCCCAACGTGAACTGGTTAAGTGTATGAAGCAGGACGTTGACAGACTAAGGGGGCTTGTCCCTGGCGTGAAAGTGGTATGGTCGGAGATGGTACCTCGTTTATGCTGGAGATACGCCAGGGATGAGAAGGCAGTTTCTCGATGTCGGGGTAAAGTGAACAGGACCATGGCGGTGTTCATTCGAAGGTTAGGAGGCGTGGTGGTGAGGCATCGGGAGTTGGAGGAGAGATTACCGGGTTACTTTCGTGATGACGGGGTGCACTTATCGGATGTTGGTTATGACCTTTTTAATTTAGGTTTGCAAGACGGGATAGCGCAAGCCCTGTTTTTGTGTGGTGGGGGTCGCACATGTCCTTAAGGGGTCAAGGCAAGTGCTGTGGCGGAAAAGGTCTTGGTTAAACTGGAATTTTGGTGGGTTAAGAAATTGGTAGGCCAAGGTCTAGGCTGGAGTAGGCCGGAAGTCAAAAGTATGGAGGTAGGTTCGAGCCCGTCGGTGGCTACGAACCAAGGGGTGTAGGGGTGTCTGGGTACACCCCTGCAGTTAGACAAATGGAGGTGGGGCCTCTTGGTAGGCCGTTGAGTTATGTGTATGTATTATTGGTTATGCTAATGTTTGTTTTGGTAGGGTCATTGTCGGGGGTATGATATAGGAAAAGAGCCTAACGAAGGAGTACTGTTGACAATGACCCTAAATTGTTAATTTATATATTGATATTAATTAATAAAGCTGTGGACTTTATACTCCAACAGAATTTTCTGTGTCTGCGTGTTATTAAAGTATGGTTGGCACATGCCGAATAACGACTGTGCAATAATGTCATGAAACCACGGAGCAACGCAGGGAGGAGTGGGCCTTGACAGAGCCAGGAGTAGGCAGGGTGAAGTTCAGGTCAAGAGGCTGTCCTGTGATTGTGCTGGGGGGCGTGGGTTAGAAGGGAAGTTTAAATAGCGGCCATTTTAGGGTAAGTTCATTCTAACTTGAGCCTTTCTTACCTGTAAATTGTCCCTCCCACCCACCCTATGAGTTAGTAGTAGTTCCCGCTTGGTCACAGCGGCGGGAAAAGGTCTTGGTTAAACTGGAATTTTGGTGGGTTAAGAAATTGGTAGGCCAAGGTCTAGGCTGGAGTAGGCCGGAATTCAAAAGTATGGAGGTAGGTTCGAGCCCGTCGGTGGCTACGAACCAAGGGGTGTAGTGGTGTCTGGGTACACCCCTGCAGTTAGACAAATGGAGGTGGGGCCTCTTGGTAGGCCGTTGAGTTATGTGTATGTATTATTGGTTATGCTAATGTTTGTTTTGGTAGGGTCATTGTCGGGGGTATGATATAGGAAAAGAGCCTAACGAAGGAGTACTGTTGACAATGACCCTAAATTGTTAATTTATATATTGATATTAATTAATAAAGCTGTGGACTTTATACTCCAACAGAATTTTCGGTGTCTGCGTGTTATTAAAGTATGGTTGGCACATGCCGAATAACGACTGTGCAATAATGTCATGTACTGAGCATGTGCAGGAATGCAGGAACTTGAATTACGCGTCCCTCTCCTTTGTTTCAGATGAGCCACGTGGTTAGACCGGATGGATGAGTTTAGACTCTGTTCATTGATTAGGTTAAGGCTATGTGTAGGCGTAGCTAATTATGGGAGGAGCTACAGTGCTATATAAGGAATGTACTCTATGTATTCAGTGCTCAGAATTTTGGAACAGGAGTTCATCTGAGACCCGATCGGTAATGTGAATAAAGGCCTCTTACTTCCTGAATACCTGTGTCCATATCTCTGTGTTCGGCTTCTGCACGCTTACACGGTTACAATACGGATATGTGCCCCTAACACAAGTATTAAGGTTGTTTAGCCTGTAATTGTGGGAGGGGCTAATAATACACCTATTTAAGGAACATCCCTTACCTGGCTCCATACCGTTCGAGGTCAGCGTTTGCATGACCCTCCCACCACTCCACATTCTCAACACTTTTCCTTTTCTTTTCTTTTTTCCTTTCTTTTCTTACTCTTTGGTGGGCCCTCTTTATTTACAGGCCTACCGTATTGTTGGTCCAGGCGCACCACAACCTACTTGCTCTTTTATGCTATCCTACGCTTATACTGGAACTTTACTCCTTATACGGCTATGTGCCCCTAACACAAATATATATACACACACCTTACAGGAAGTGACCCAAATGTTCAATGTTAATGAGGAGAAGAAAGAAATCAAGTCTTATATCTTAATATATGCAGCAAAGGGTTCAATCCTGGAGTGAGAGCTTCAATATAATGTTTGTAATATTCCAGCCCGACAAGGCGTGGATGGAGAAATATGGTCACCCAGCTCCCAGCTACCTCTGAAAGCACAGTCTGTCTGTTATTTGTTTAGGGTTTTGATATTTCTATTCTTTACCCGTTTGTGCAGCAATATTCATTAAAAGAGAACTACGACCAATAAAAAGTATTAATGGGTGAAAGTGAAAGCAATTTGCCATCACTGTAACGCATGGCCCCAATTACACAGTTTGTAATTTTAATTAGCAAAAATAAGCTTTCAAATTCCATTATTCGTGCAAATTTCATTTAACTGCTTCTACCAAGAGAGACAGCTAGAAACGTCTTTTAAAGTGCTTTCCAAACCTGACCTTTGTCTTAATTCACTGCTTCCAAATAAGATCATATTATTGACAGACGCTGACCTTTAATAATCGTTCAGTGGGTTTAAAACCTTTTCATTGCTTCTCGTTCACTACTAGAGAGCTACCTGGTTACTGTTATTAGCCGAGAGATAATTACACATCATCTGATTGATTCCAACGGACACCATTATACATAATTTCAACATTTTATAGAGATAAAAGACAATACTAGAATCTGATTTGTAAAAAGTGATTATAACGCTCGTTGCTCTGTAGACAATGCTGCAGAGAGATGCAGGACATTCTTAGAACACACCACAGAAAGCAACGTGTCTCCGAAATAAGGAGGATAATAAAATAATATTTTTTAACAGAATACTTTGACTGTTTTAATGGCAGTTTTACAAATCACTGTAATGGGGTTTACAAAGTATAAATTATGTTTTAAAAAAAAGACATTTCTCTAATTCTTGCTAATACTGACTGGTGAAGTAGTAATTTTTAATTGAACAATTATGAGACCTGGTACTGTTGGTTGATTATAGCCATCATTTTATAAATGTCAAACATCTCTTTAAATGAATGATAGGGCTAGAATCAAACTAATCAGCCAATCATTTGTTTACGCTGTTGTCAGCTGCAGACGTGCATCAGTTTTGGGGGAATGAAGCTAATAATTTTATTTCAGCGCCAGTTGGGGTTGATTAATATAAATCTTACGAGGACTGGTAAGTGTGTTTCCACAGAGAGCACTAAATGTTGGGTAAAATGTAGACACACTATTAACTACATTTCTACAGCGTTTAGAGCAGTTTGTCAGGAAGAAACATCCTTTGGATGTGAATATGAGACCGCACCGTACATGCATGTTTGCAGAGCTGAATAATGCTGGATTTGTGGACAACATTGCAAACACTTCTCCCATCACAGAATCATACGATCAGTCGCCATATAAGGCCTCGATATTTACTGAGTGAGACTGAGTTTCGATGCAGTAACAATGGATTCCTCTGTCACACGTTCACCTTCACCTGTATTTATTTGATAAATTATCAGCAGACACCTGGTATACCTGTTCTAAGTGTGCTCCAAGCTCTTCCCTAACCAAATGCAGCCCCACACAGAGACTAAGTGGAATGCTCACAAACAGCAATTATACAAATCAGGGGTCGTTTAAAAGCCTGCGCTGCGGGGGGGTGCACAGCGACTGTGTTTAGATAAAGGAGATGGAAGGAAATTCTCTACAGAGTGAAATTCAGCGGAACATTAAACATCACTCCTACTCTGCGTTTTTAGTACTCAATATAACGGAGCGGAAACGTGATGAAATAATACACTGTCTTCGCATTCCCACAATGCCTTTTCTAGAATTCGGATGGTGGGTCTGCACCTGGATGAGACTCGCAGCCAAAATGCTATCTCCTGCCATGGATGTAATATCAGCTTTCTAAGCTTAAAGGCAGACCACCAGCAGGGCCTGGCTGGCAGGGAGCGTGGGCCAATGAGTTCTGCTCTGCATTTTGATGCTGTTAAAAAATTAGAATGATTTAAGCAATTCCAAAAGTGAAAGATCAAATGTCTGAAAGCATTTTAGCGAACAGCTTCCAAGCAGGTGCAACGCGTCGATTGGAAAATCAGACAAAGAGGAGAAACACGAAAGAGTGACACAATTCCAGGGAATCACAATAAAAAAACAAATCTCAGAAGTCTCTAAATCTCGGAACCAGCTATATTACTGATATAAATATCTATACATTATATACACTATATATATTATGGGGAGCCTAGCGTATGGTTATGGTACCCAGCTATATTACTGATAGAAATATCTATACATTACATACACTATATATATTATGGGGAGCCTAGCGTATGGTTATGGTACCCAGCTATATAACTGATAGAAATATCTATACATTATAAATATTATATATATTATGGGGAGCACAGCGTATGGTTATGGTACCCAGCTATATAACTAATATAAATATCTATACATTATATACACTATATATATTATGGGGAGCCCAGCATATGGTTATGGTACCCAGCTATATCACTAATAGAAATATCTATACATTATATACACTATATATATTATGGGGAGCACAGCGTATGTTTGTGGTATCCAGCTATATGAATGATAGATAGAAATATCTATACATTACATACACTATATATATTATGGGGAGCCCAGTGTATCGTTATGGTACCCAGCTATATTACTGATAGAAATATCTATACATTATATACACTATATATATTATGGGGAGCACAGCGTTTGGTTATGGTACCCAGCTATATTACTGATAGAAATATCTATACATTATATACACTATATATATTATGGGGAGCCCAGCATATGGTTATGGTACCCAGTTATATTGCTGATAGAAATATCTATACATTATATACACTATATATATTATGGGGAGCCTAGCGTATGGTTATGGTACCCAGCTATATGACTAATAGAAATATCTATACATTATATACACTATATATATTATGGGGAGCCTAGCGTATGGTTATAGTACCCAGCTATATGACTAATAGAAATATCTATACATTATATACACTATGTATGTTATGGGGAGCCCAGCGTATGGTTATGGTACCCAGCTATATTACTAATAGAAATACAGTTGCAAGAAAAAGTATGTGAACCCTTTGGAATGATATGGATTTCTGCACAAATTGGTCATAAAATGTGATCTGATCCTCATCTAAGTCACAACAATAGACAATCACAGTCTGCTTAAACTAATAACACACAAAGAATGAAATGCTGCCATGTTTTTATTGAACACACCATGTAAACATTCACAGTGCAGGTGGAAAAAGTATGTGAACCCCTAGACTAATGACATCTCCAAGAGCTAATTGGAGGGAGATGTCAGCCAACTGGAGTCCAATCAATGAGATGAGATTGGAGGTGTTGGTTACAGCTGCCCTATAAAACACACACACCAGTTCTGGGTTTGCTTTTCACAAGAAGCATTGCCTGATGTGAATGACGCCTCGCACAAAATAGCTCTCAGAAGAACTACGATTAAGAATTGTTGACTTGCATAAAGCTGGAAAGGGTTATAAAAGTATCTCCAAAAGCCTTGCTGTTCATCAGTCCACAGTAAGACAAATTGTTTATAAATGGAGAAAGTTCAGCACTGCTGCTACTCTCCCTAGGAGTGGCCGTCTTGTAAAGATGACTGCAAGAGGACAGCGCAGACTGCTCAGTGAGGTGAAGAAGAATCCTAGAGTGTCAGCTAAAGACTTACAAAAGTCACAGGCAAATGCTAACATCCCTGTTAGCGAATCTACAATACGTAAAACACTAAACAAGAATGGATTTCATGGGAGGATACCACAGAGGAAGCCACTGCTGTCCAAACAAAACATTGCTGCATGTTTACAGTTTGCACAAGAGCACCTGGATGTTCCACAGAAGTACTGGCAAAATATTCTGTGGACAGATGAAACCAAAGTTTAGTTGTTTGGAAGAAACACACAACACTATGTGTGGCGAAAAAAAGGCACAGCACACCAACATCAAAACCTCATCCTAACTGTGAAGTATGGTGGTGGGGGCATCATGGTTTGGGGCTGCTTTGCTGCATCAGGGCCTGGACAGATTGCTATCATCGAAGGAAAAATGAATTCCCAAGTTTATCAAGACATTTTGCAGGAGAACTTAAGGCCATCTGTCTACCAGCTGAAGCTCAACAGAAGATGGGTGTTGCAACAGGACAATGACCCAAAGCATAGAAGTAAATCAACAACAGAATGGCTTAAACAGAAGAAAATACGCCTTCTGAAGTGGCCCAGTCAGAGTCCTGACCTCAACCCGATTGAGATGCTGTGGCATGACCTCAAGAAAGCGATTCACACCAGACATCCTAAGAATATTGCTGAACTGAAACAGTTCTGTAAAGAGGAATGGTCAAGAATTACTCCTGACCGTTGTGCACGTCTGATCTGCAACTACAGGAAACGTTTGGTTGAAGTTATTGCTGCCAAAGGAGGTTCAACCAGTTATTAAATCCAAGGGTTCACATACTTTTTCCACCTGCACTGTGAATGTTTACATGGTGTGTTCAATAAAAACATGGCAACATTTCATTCTTTGTGTGTTATTAGTTTTAGCAGACTGTGATTGTCTATTGTTGTGACTTAGATGATGATCAGATCACATTTTATGACCAATTTGTGCAGAAATCCATATCATTCCAAAGGGTTCACATACTTTTTCTTGCAACTGTATCTATACATTATATACACTATATATATATTATGGGGAGCACAGCATATGGTTATGGTACCCAGTTATATTACTGATATAAATATCTATACATTATATACACTATATATATTATGAGGAGCTTAGCGTATGGTTATAGTACACAGCTATATGACTAATAGAAATATCTATACATTATATACACTATATATGTTATGGGGAGCCCAGCGTATGGTTATGGTACCCAGCTATATTACTGATAGAAATATCTATACATTATATACAGGGCCGTCTTTAACGCGGGGCAAATGGGGCAGCTGCCCCGGGCCCTGTCCCTGCTGGAGGGCCCGAGGTAACTACCCCGTTTGCCCTCTGCCCGCAAACTATGGGGGCCCATCGGGTGGCCCATGCACTTAGGGCCACCCGGTGGGCCTGTGTCAGCAGGGGCCCGGTCGGGCGCTGTGGCGCTTTAACAGCGCGACCGGGCCCTTGCTTTTCGGCAGCAGTGCAGCACTGGGAGGAAGTGACAGCCGCGCGTCACTTCCTCCCACAGAAACAGGAGCCGCGCGGGAGGAAGGAGGACCAGCTGTTCCGGAGGGGGCCAGGCCGGGAGAGCTTAACTCCCAGCCACCCCAGCCAGCCCACTGGACCCCAGGGAAGCCACCCTCAGGAACAGGTAAGAAACTGGAGGGTGGTTATCAAATTTTGCATGAGTGTCTGTGTGTGTGTGAATATGTATGTCTGTGTGTGTGAGAGTCTGTCAGTGTCTGTGTGTATGTTTGTTTCAGCATGTCTGTCTGTCTGTCTGTGTGCCAGTATGTCTGTCTGTGTGCCAGAATGTCTGTGTCTGTGAGTCTGTCAGTGTCTGTGTGCCAGTATGTCTGTCTGTGTGCCAGTATGTCTGTCAGTGTGCCAGTATGTCTGTCAGTGTGTCAGTATGTCTGTGTCTGTGAGTCTGTCAGTGTCTGTGTGCCAGTATGTCTGTCTGTGTGCCAGTATGTCTGTCAGTGTGTCAGTATGTCTGTAACTGTGAGTCTGTCAGTGTCTGTGTGTTTCAGTATGGCTGTCTGTGAGTTTCAAAATGTCTGTATGTGTGTATATCTGTCAGTGTCTGTGTCTATGTGTGTTTCAGTCTGTCTGTGTGTGTGTGCCAGAATGTGTGTATGTCTGTCAGTATGTCTATGTGTGAGTCTGTCAGTGTGGTTCTGTATGTCTGTGTTTGTCAATATGTCTGTCAATGTCTGTGTGTATGTGTGTTTCAGTATGTCCGTCTGTCTGTGTGTATATGTGCCAGTATGTCTGTCAGTGTATCTGTATGTCTGTGTGCGTGAGAGTCCATCAGTGTCTGTGTGGTTCAGTATGTCTTTGTGTATGTGTGTTTCAGTATGGTTTTCTGTGTGTAAGTCTGTGTTAGTATGTCTGTCAGAATGTGTCTCTGTATCTGTATGTTGTCCATTTGTATTTGTGTGTGTATCTGTATGTGTCAGTGTTTGTATCTGTATATCTGCATGTGTGTCAGGTTGTGTATCTGTGTGTCTGTCTGTCAGTGTGTGTGTCGGTGTATCTATAAGTAGTTAGTGTGTGTACCTTTGTATCTGCATGTATGTCAGTGTTTGTATCTGTGTGTGTGTGTGTCAGTGTATCTATATGTAGTCTGTGTGTATCTGTATGTTCTTGTGTGTATCTATATGTGGTCAGTGTGTATCTGCATGTGTGTCAGGTAGTGTATTTGTGTGTATCTAGACGTAGTCAGGGGGCCCAAGTAAATGCTCGCCCAGGGTCCAATCTAAATTAAAGACGGCCCTGATTATATACACTATATATTATGGGGAGCCTAGCGTATGGTTATAGTACACAGCTATATGACTAATTTAAATATCTATACATTATATATATATATTATGGGGACCCCAGCATATGTTTATGGTACCCAGCTATATCACTAATAGAAATATCTATACATTATATAAACTATATATATATTATGGGAAGTCTAGCATATCGTTATGGTACCCAGCTATATTACTGATAGATAGAAATAGGTAGTAGGATCAGGGAGCAGCGCCTGTGAAGGAATTCCCACCCTCAGAGCGATATGGAGGAGGGAAGCACACGGATATAGTGTAGTATATTAAGATCTTAAGTGATGGTAAATGAAGGTAAAAGAATTGCACTTACAATTTGATGGAGCCTATATTCAGCTCCAGATATGTGCGCCTGGACAGTACATTCCCCGCCTATGGATATGTAGATGGTCCTTGGATGTCCTCAAAAAGGGGTTTCCAGTGGTGGTAGGGTATATCTCCTTTCCAATGGCAGTAGGCCAGTGTTCGAATAATTGGTGATATATAAAAAGGATAAAAACACAAAATAGTGCTCTCTGGATAATACAAAATAAAATGATAAAAAATGGAGGTATACTCACAAGTGCAGAGCAAATAGGATATTGCTCAATATATGTAGGTGTAGGTGGTATGATCCCCACCAAGGATGTCACTCTTCGAGTCCTCCAGTGCGGGTGTTGGAGAGAGTGGAAGGAATTATATTATAAAATAAAATAAAAGCATAGGCTTAGAGGCTCCAATAGCATAAATGGGCTATCTTTATTGGAGATAAAAAAAAAAATAGTAACATAAAACAGCTTTAAAAAACACTAACGTGTTTCTCCTGCAAAGAGGCTTTATCAAAGTGTTACAGCATCAGAGGCCTATCCTGTTTAAATAGCAGATACAATTGATTACATCATCACAATTAGTGACATCATCAATCATGTGATACAGAAAACATATTAAAACAAACAATCATACAGTGCAGATGGGAGGGGGACATACCATAGGTATAAATTATCAAATGGATAACCATAAATCTTAAAATTGAGGAAGATAAAAGAAGAGGATGTGGTGGTTTTAAGAAGGGCACCAGGATAGCTGCCAAATTATGTTAATGGGGGACACCAACATGGCTGCCAAATTATGTTAATGGGGGACACCAACATGGCTGCCGCTGGCTTAATTTTCCCTATATCAAAAGTGTAGATAGAGTGCCTAAATCCCTAGTGTAGGGGATGGGGAGATGTCTCCCGGCTGGAAATGAGCATTTTTAGGTGAAAGAAATTAAAGGAAGAGGGATTTTTTTTTATTTTTTTTTCTCCAACTTTATCAAAAAAAATTAGAAAGAACAAACAAACAAAATGGTGACCCCAACCCAAACCAACATGATCAACTGGGGAAGCGTCACCATGGAGACCATCCTTACACAGTCCTGTAATGCAGGGGGTAAGGGAGGGCTGGCCTTATGGTGGGAATGACAGACATGACCTATGTCACATGACTACCCAGGTCACGTTGTCACGGAGATAGGAGACACTTAATACCTGAACTGAGATGAAACAGGGGGAGGAGACTGGCGGGAGGGTTGTACCCCATAGAATCATGGGGAATGTAGTAAAAGGAAGAAATACATGTCTGAAAGAAACTAGAAGTGAGAGTAAAAAGGAAAATAACTAAAAAATAGGAGAATGGAACTTAGCAAAAATATAAAGAAATACAGAATAAAAACTCTGGGCCAGTGTAAAAAAGGTGTGAATAAAGTGTGTATGAAGGAAAAAGGATCAGATACAATAAATGTGAGAGACCTTGGGACGTTAGATCATAAACGGAGACATACATTGTTTATAAAAACACAATAAACACTTTAGTACCTATGGCAAATGGAAAAGGGGTGTGGTTATGATACCGGAGAAACTGACGGAAGCAAAGCACAGAGAGATGGACACAGGTTTCTTCAGGAAGGAAGAGATTCTTTATTGGATCACCGATCGGGACTCAGAGGGACTAATGTCACCAAAAATACAGCAAGTTCTGAGCCCTGAACAATAGTGCAGGCTCCCTATATAGGCACATAACTCCTCCCATATTAAGCTCCACCCGCACATTCTCTTGACCAATCATTACAAATAAGAATTAACTTCCTGCTTGACCGCATGGCTTGTCCAGCACAATGGAGGAGGGGAATACTACATCCTGTATTCTTGCACATGCTCCGTACACTACTGATCGTATCTTGCCTCGTGCAACCAACTGATCGATACGTCAGCATATGCACGTACACATGCCACGTGGTAATCTCGGCCTACTAAATTTATTTTTACCGAGATTCCACCACATTCCCCCCTTTGATGCCTCTTGATATTTTACAATTACTTGAGGCATCACTTAACCTTGGTTTGCATACACCACAAGTTACCTTTGAACCAGACCAGACTTATCCTATGATGTGAATCTTCAACACTCGTCTTCCTGCATTGGTTCTCCCTGATCTAGAGCCTTATATTTATAAATTGCCATTATCTGTGCAGCAGCCTTCCTCTCTGCTATATTTTCTATCAGGCTTTGCACAGACCTAACTACTAAGGGTATAAGACACGGCAGGAGTAGACACAACATTAAAATCAGTAGGACTCCACCTACCACTGCCTTAAGCCCTCCAAACCACTCATACCAGCTACCAAACCAACTACTTGGATTGTACCCTTTCCATACCTGAGTAGGCACATGCGCTAGTTTAACCATATGGCTAGTAAGCTCAGCTATTGCTTGCCCTTCGTCATCTATTTGAAGACAGCAATTGCTCAGGTTAAACTTCCCACATACACCTCCCTCTACTGCCAAAAGATAATCCAAGGCTAATCTATTTTGGTAAACTGCTGTCCTCATCCTGGTATTATGCTTCGCTAGAAGATTGAGCGCTTGTGATGTCTCGTTAGTAATGATCTCAACCACCGCCTGTAACCTTATAATGCGGTTGAGCATATAAATAGGGGTTCTATAACCAAAGGTACCATCCTCTGCCCACGTGGCTGGCCCATAATAATCTATAATACGCTGGGGAGGCCATTCATTATCTTCCCAGGCACCTATCTCTATGGGTCCCCTTTTCTTCCTATGATTCACATCATACACTTTAACACCTAAAGTCTCACCTGTTTCAATAGGCAACAAGAAGAAGGATGGTTTCAACATACCCAACACACATGCCCCTTCCCAGTCCTGTGGTAACTCCGAATAGGCCTTCTTACCACAGATCCAGTACAAATTCGCTGGGGCTCTCCAGTTAGATGTGATGGATAGATCAAACCATACGTCCTTTAAATTGGCATATCTTGCAAACGGGTTAGATGGTTCTGAGACATTTGAAGCCGACCACCAAGTTGTATTCTTTGTATCATCATCATAAGCTTTTTGCCCTAGACAAGTTAATTCTCCTACAGAAGTATTATACATCATTCCTTTCCTCGCTATGCAAACATAACCTATGATGGAGGTCTTCAATCTCCACTCAGATTTACCTCTAACACTCATATGATAGTCGGCTTGTGTAGATATTAATTGGTCAACTGCCTCAGAACCGGACATTACCTCCTTTGCTTCCCAAGGCCATTGGTCTCCCATGTTAGTACCTCCACACACATAGCAGTTGGTAACATTAAGACTACCGGCAATACTCTCGGCTAAATCAATGAACAAGTTTTTAGCATTATGGGGATCTTATTATCTATGCTCATCTCTTCATAAAAGGAATGGTATACTTGATGAGTTTGGGAGGTTACCGTATCAGTCTCTATCCCTATAAACAATATTGTCCCAGGGTCTAAACCCGTCCCATATATTTGAAACCCAAATAAATTACCATATTTATCTAAGAACTTGTCAGGGTTATTTATAAGTATATGGATTGGATTGCATTCCATAGACTTACAATATGGATCAGTAGGCAACTTAGTCACAATCATGTCCTTGTCTGCTGTCTGTCCCCAAGTCGCCCACCCCACACAAGACCAATATGGGCAGAAGTTATAATCTCTATTTGGGCATCTTGGACTTACATATTTATTTTTACTACTGGGACAAATATATTTATCGTTAGACCCATACGTCCTCTCCCATCTAAGATCCCCACATACATTCCACGGCTTTCTACCACTTGATATTGCTTTACACGCATCAAATAGCAGAGCACCTGAAGAATATACGGATTCTAATACCGTCTTATTAATTAGGGTCCCCTGAGGATCTCCATTTCTGAGAGTCAACCAAATTGTACGGGGTTGATACTCAGGACTGAAGCACTTAGGTTCTCCTACTCCTAAATGACACACACTATATTCTATATTTAAGTATCTACATCTTGATACATCTCCTTTACACTCATATTGCGAATGCCAAATTAGGGTCTGGGATATATGGTTACCTGTTCTTGTAGTCTTAATGCATACCTCACAGCTAGGAGTGTCGGTACCTCTACCTTCCTGAATATAAAAATACACATAAATAAACATTATTAAAAATACATCTTTCGTCGTCATCCTCAGTCTTCGTCCGTGCGAAGGCACCTCAGCTTCCAGGATGTAAGGGCTGCAGGGAATGGAGTTCTGCTCGTCTTCACAGGGGTCCCCTCAAGACTTTCCCTGACTTATACACTCGTTGGTGAGTGGACAGGCTTTATTATGGCCTTCTCACTCACTTACCAAGTCTCTGAAACAATAAAATTTGTAATCCACAAGGTTCCTCGTCACTCCGACTGAGTCGTGCGTTTTAACCGGATCTTACAGGGATTCTCTGGATCTGCTGTAACTTGCCAAGAATCGGCTGCTGCTGGTTTAACCCTGGAGTGATGTATCCACGGAGTCACTTCGGCTACTTTTAATCGCTGTAGGGGTAGACAAAAGAACAACATAAGGACCTCTCCACTTGGGCCCTAACGGCACATTATTCCACTCTTTAATCCACACTTGGTCGCCTGGGTGGTAACTATGAATTGGGGGATAAATATTCACAGGTAATCTATCTTGTACCCATTTCTGTACCTCCTCCATAGTCTTACCCAACTCTACAACCTGCTGCCGGGTAATTCCTTCTCCCAACTGACTCAAATCCCCCCTTAAGTTACCAAGCACGGGAGGTGGTCGCCCGTACATGATTTCAAAAGGAGAGAGGCCCATCCTTCTGGTAGGTGTACTACGGATTCGCAATAGAGCTATGGGCAAGAGAACGTTCCACTTAAGTTGGGTTTCCTGACACATTTTAGCCAACTGATTCTTAATAGTTCTATTCATTCTCTCTACCTTACCAGAACTCTGGGGTCTATATGCCGTATGAAGCCTCCACTTTATACCAAGCATATGAGTCAGTTGTTGTAGGCACTGATGAACAAAAGCTGGACCATTGTCCGATCCTATAGAGCAGGGTAGTCCATATCGGGGTATTATTTCTCGTAGCAGGAATCTCACGACTTCTCCTGCTTTCTCTGTACGAGTAGGACATGCTTCTACCCAGCCTGAATAGGTGCACACCACTACCAGCAGGTAGCGATGTCCACCCGATTTAGGCATCACTGTATAGTCAATTTGTAAATCGGACATGGGAAGTCCCCCCATAAACTGGACTCCTGGTGGCTTTACTGGTCCTTGTCTTGCATTATTTTTAGCACACGTTACACATCTACGTACAATGGCCTGAGTCAAGTTGGACAATCTTGGTATGTAGAAATGTTTTCTGAGAGATTCTTCTGTACTGTCTCTCCCAGAATGTGTCCCGTTATGATAGTTTTGGACAATTTCTACCGCTAGTGATGCTGGAATAACTATTCTTCCATCTTCTAACTGATACCATTTGTTCTCCAAATACTTTCCAGGTTCAGTCCTTAACCACTCCTCTTCTTGAGCTGTATAAATTGGAGTCCATTGAGACAGTGGAGTTGGTATAAGAGCAGCTATATGCCCCACATATTCCTGTCTTCCTGATTCAGCAGCACGCTTAGCTGCACTATCTGCCATCCGATTCCCTTTGGTTACATCACCATCTCCTCTCAGATGCGCCCGACAATGTATAATACCGACTTCTTTCGGCTCCCACACTGCTTCCAATAGTTGTAGGATCTCAGCTGCGTATTTGATTTCTTTGCCTTCTGAATTCAATAGTCCTCTTTCTTTATACAAAGCTCCGTGGGCATGAGTGGTTAAAAACGCATACTTGGAGTCCGTGTAGATGTTCACTCTTAAACCTTCAGCCAATTGTAACGCTCGTGTCAGTGCTATCAATTCTGCCTTTTGTGCTGATGTTCCTTTTGCCAGTGGCCGAGCTTCTATCACCTTGTCTATCGTTGTTACTGCATATCCTGCATAGCGGATCCCTTCTTTTACATAACTACTGCCGTCGGTGTAATATTGAACATCAGGGTTCTGGATGGGAAAATCACGAAGATCTGGTCTACTTGAAAATACTTCATCCATTACTTCCAAACAATCATGTTGACTTTCAGTAGGTTGTGGCAAAAGGGTAGCTGGATTTAAGGTATTTACAGTCTCTAAATGCACTCTTGGGTTTTCACACAACATTGCTTGATACTTGGTCATACGGCTGTTACTAAACCAATGATTTCCTTTGTAATCCAACAACGTCTGTACTGCATGTGGAACTCGTACATAAAGTTCTTGACCCAGAGTGAGTTTATCGGCTTCAGCTACTAGCAGGGCGGCTGCAGCTACAGCTCTTAGACAAGGTGGAAGTCCGCTGGCCACTGCATCCAGTTGCTTAGACATGTAGGCAACAGGTCTTTGCCATGATCCCAAGTACTGTGTCAATACTCCCACAGCCATTCTTCTTTGCTCATGTACATACAGGTAGAATGGCCGTGTGTGGTCAGGTAGACCTAATGCTGGGGCACTCATCAAAGCCCTCTTCACATCTTCGAATGCCGTTTGCTGTTCTTGAGTCCATAAGAAGGGGTCGTGCTCTGTACCTTTGATAGCTGCATACAGAGGTTTTGCCAGTATCGCGTAGCTGGGAATCCATATCCTACAGAAGCCTGCTGCCCCCAAGAATTCTCGCACTTGTCTTCTATTCCTGGGTATCGGTATTTGGCACACAGCTTCTTTTCTCTCTGGCCCCATAATTCTTTGACCTTCAGAGATATGGAATCCCAGATATTTGACAGTTGGCAAACACAACTGAGCCTTCCTTCTTGACACCTTGTATCCTGCCTTCCAGAGAATGTGTAGTAGATCGTGCGTTGCTTGCTGACATACTTCCTTTGTAACTGCTGCTATCAACAAGTCATCTACATATTGTAATAATACACACTCTCCTGGGATAGACTCGAAATCTAGTAGATCTTGACTTAGAGCTGAACCAAATAGGGTAGGTGAATTTTTAAACCCCTGGGGCAATCTTGTCCAGGTCATTTGGCGTTTCGAGCCCGTTACAGCATTTTCCCATTGGAAAGCGAAGATACATTGGCTTTCTGCGGCAATTCGGAGGCAAAAGAAGGCATCTTTGAGATCTAAGACTGTAAAGTAAGTAGCCCCGCCCGGAATTAAAGCAAGCAGGTTATATGGATTGGGCACGACTGGATGTATACTAACAACCGCATCATTGACTGCTCTCAAGTCCTGCACAGGTCGATACTCATCTGTACCGGGCTTTTGAACAGGCAGCAATGGGGTGTTCCAGGGGGAAGTACAGAATTTTAGGATACCATACCGTATGAACTTATCCAGATAAGATTGGATGTTCTTCTTAGCCTTCTGCGGAATATGATATTGTCTCAGGCTTACTGGATAAACCCCAAGTTTTAGTTCGATTTTAATAGGTGGAATATTGCGGGCCAGTCCTGGTGGGTTGTTCTCTGCCCAAACTCCTGGTATGTTAAATAAGGATTCATCACTCCTCGGGTTTTGGCTAGTCAACACTGTATAAAGTCGCCACTCTTCTTCCTTTGGTACGGACAATGTCATAATACCTGAAGGTCCATTAAACTTTAAGGATGTTGTTCCATTTGGTAGGAACGTAATCTGCGCTTGTAATTTGGATAGCATATCACGTCCCAGCAATTGGACTGGACACTCAGGCATATAAAGGAATTGATGTTTTACTACGTGGCCTCCCAATGTACAGAGTCGACTTTTAAGAACCGGTTTTTCAGCACTTCTTCCAGTTGCTCCTATTACAGTAATAATTCTTCCAGATGGAGGAGCAACTAGATTAGTCACCACCGAATGTTCAGCACCAGTGTCGATCATGAACGCACTCCTTTTTCCCCCTATTGATACATCGACCATAGGCTCCGCTCGACCAAGGGGGATGGAGCCCGGTCGGTATCAATAGTCCTCCATGACCGTGTCAGCCAATCCCACAAAGTCCCTACCTTCTCTATCGCGGGACCTTTGCGCTGCTGGATAGTACCTATCTTCCCTTACACTTCCTCTGTTCCCATTACTCCCTCTATTACCATTACTCCCTCCGGGGCCTCCTCTACCTCTCGCTCTGCCTCTAAAGTTTCCGTAACCTGCCCTGGGTAAGTCTCTCTCATACTGCTCTCTTTGCGGACACTCGTTCCTCCAATGCCCTTCTTCCTTGCAGTATGCGCACTGATTCCTACTCAAAGGCTCCCTATTCCATCTACCATCGCCTCTATCTGGGCCCCGTCTATCTACGCCTGCGATCGCTACCGCTAGCATATCTGCCTTTCTACGCATCTTGCGCTCTTCCTCTTTCTTACTTTCTGTTTCCCTATTCATATATACTTTGTTCGCTACCTCCATTAGTTGGGTGATAGACATACCTGCAAACCCTTCTAATTTCTGTAGCTTGCGCTTAATATCTCCGTAAGCTTGGCTGACAAAGGCGGAGTTTACCATTCGGGAATTATCAGCGTCTTCCGGATTAAAGGGGGTATACAAGCGGTATGCCTCCAATAATCGGTCATAAAAGACACTGGGCGCTTCATCACTTTTCTGAATCACCTCAACTGTCTTCGACATATTAATAGCTTTCTTCCCTCCGGCTTTCATGCCAGCAATTATAGCGTCTCTATAGGCTTTAAGTTGAGCCATATCTGCGCCATTTACATTCCAGTCAGGATCGGTGTTAGGGTAATGTGTTGCGGCCCATGCTGCCGGATTGGCTTGATTTAAAGCACGGGCTCTCTCCTCTAGCGCCTTAATGGCCGCTTGGTTAATCCTTGTCCTTTCCTCATTATTGAACAATGTCATTAATAACTGCTGGCAATCAGCCCATGTCGGGTTATGTGTCTGAACTATCGAGGTGAACAGATCGGTCATAGCTTGTGGTTTCTCAGTGTACGAGGAATTGTGGGTCTTCCAATTCAAGAGATCGGTAGTCGTGAACGGGACATATACGAAGACTGGGTCAGCATGTGCCATTTGACCTGCGGCATCGATATAGGCTGACCCAGGATTCAGGCGAAGAGGCATCTGATAATGTTTTAATTGTTGGGTACCGGTCAGTTGTCGGGTTAGTATGGGGCTACGTGGAGGGGCGTCAGTTAAAGGTTCCGGTCGAGAGGTAATAGGGCATGAGGATGTGGGAACTTGATTTTGGGAAAAGTTAGTGAATAGTATACTCCGAGCCGAGCTAGAAGAAGCTTGACCGGAAGTTTGAAGTGGCGCCAAATCAGGATATTCAGATCTAATGGGGGTTGGTCCTGGTTCCGGAAGGGGAGTTTTAATACGAGGGGGGGTGGATTCTGTACTGGAGGAGGAAGCGGTAGTGGAGGGGGGCAATAGGGGAAGGGGTGCAGAGCTTCCTGCATTCGCGTCACTTCCTCTTAAAGGAAAGTAAGGAGGTGGCAAAGGGATCTCGGACTCAGGGGGCGTGTCCAAAATGGGCCTAACACCAGTCCTAGTGGACAAACAAGTCCTGGCCACCATGAGGCGACATTGCTCCTCGTGGCATATCCGGATCCATTTTGGTGAGTCGTTTACGGCCTGCCTCCAACAATCAATGTATGGAAACTGTCCGTAAAGTTCAGGCCTACCTGATACAGCCACGTGTACACGCTGTACCAGGGTTGGATCCAAACTGCCATGCGGCGGCAATGCCGCAAACAAAGTAGGCCACTCCCTAGTGCACAAAGTGACCAAACGTACAGGAGACATTTTAACCCCAAAATCACATGTTTTGAATCCCTTTTTAAAATTCTTTACCATACAACCTAAGGGATCCGAAATCGTTGACTTTGACGCGCCCATACTTATCAATGGAACGTCGTTGACAACGAATACTATGCACGCGTTCTTATTCAACAGTCACACCCGTTTCCTCTGGCAACAGCACCACATGGTACAGTTACCGAGTGAAACGTACACAATAACACAATAATCACTCAGGGAATTCCCGTACACACACAGCTGTTACACCAGTCACTAAATAATCAATATTATGCCCTTTGGCGAAACTATACAGTCACCGACGCTATAATTCTCTATATATGAATTACCCGTCTATAACACACCCCAGTAACATCGTCTTTTACTAGTATCGGTTACAGTACGGTTAGCATAGGTCAAAGCACAATTTAAAGTCACAATACAATTATTAGTGGTTACGGTGTTAAACATGCAATAGACGACAATGATTAGTACTTATATACAGTGTCAGTAAATATACAGGGTTATGGTACCGTGCACTATGATACAGCAACACACTATTAACACTCTCGCTAGACGGCTGAGCTCACGCTATCTAACAAGATATACACTTTACTAACAATCTTTAACACATTTACAATCCCAACTAAACTATTGGCCCGTACCTTGAATGGACTACCTAAAACTATATACACCCGTTTTGGTTAGCCACACTGCCCAAACACCACATATAGCGAACTAGAGGGCGAAATTTACAAAATTGCCCTTCTAGTCTATTTACTCTATCAAAGTCTAGTGGGTTCCAAATTTACACGCCTTCCCACTTAGCCAAGATAGGTTGAGAGCTAGCGAACCGAATTTACACAGGCGCCGCTTAGTCTCCCGGTCCCTCCGACCTAGCGAGCGTAATATACACCCTAGAACGCTAGTCTAGACAAGACACCGGTGTCCGGCTAGGGCTATTTACACAGGACCCCGCCTGACTAACCAGATCAAACGGTCTTACTAAAGAGCGTTCGATCGAGCGGTGCGCCTTCGCTCCTTCCCTCCGACAGAGGGGGCAGATTCCATACACAGATTTAAACCCCTTTGGGCCTACCGCACAATCGGTATACCCCTAGTGGGTCTGC
>OW240914.1:359476003-359500174 GCA_933207985.1 Pelobates cultripes
CCTCTTCTTCTTACCCCCTCTCCTTCTTATCCCCTCTTATTCTTATTCCCTCTTCTTCTTACTCCCCCTCTTCTTCTTACCCCCTCTTATTCTTACTCCCTCTTATTCTTACTCCCACCTCCCCCTCTTCTTCTTACCCCTCTTCTTCTTACTTCCCCCTTCTTCTTACTCCCCTTCTAAGAAGAAGGGGGGGTAAAAAGAAGAAGAGGGGGTAAGAAGAAGAAGAAGAGGGGGGGAGTAAGAAGAAGAGGGGAGTAAGAAGAAGCAGCAGAAGCACCCGGCAGCAGGCTCGCACCACGGTTCCACCAGCACACTCTGAGGCTCAGGTAAGAGACAATGACTCCCCCACGACACGTATGACCTGGGATACCCCAACTAAATTTGAGGCAGAGGTGAAGTTAGACCCCACACTACAGGTATACAGGGACAGGGTAAACACAGATCAGGCCGGGTTAGAGGGGGAGCATTATACATGGGAGAAAGGGCTACTGTATCACATTGCTGAAAGAGTAGTGGGGGGATCGGTCACCGTAAAGACTAAACAATTAGTAGTCCCTCAAAAGTATAGGCAAGAACTGCTTAGGATTGCTCACGACATTCCCCTGTCTGGGCATCTGGGAATGACACGTACCCGATACCGGTTGACCCACGCCTTCTTCTGGCCAGGGATTTCTAAAGATGTGCGGCAGTATTGCACTTCATGTGACATTTGCCAGCGAGTGGGCAAGCGGGGTGACCGCCACAAAGCAAAGTTATGCCCTCTGTCCATTATTGAAGAACCTTTCAGGTCATCCAACAGCTTTGGAGGATATGTGGCATTAAGCCGATAGTGAATTCCGCCTATCACCCCCAGTCCAATGGTTTATGCGAAAGGTTTAACGGTACCCTGAAGCAGATGCTCCGTACGTTTGGAGAGGCCCATAAGGACTGGGAGCGATTTCTACCCCATCTGCTCTTCGCCTATAGAGAGGTACCCCAGGAGTCGACAGGGTTTTCCCCTTTCAAATTGTTATTTGGGAGAAGAGTGCGAGGGACGTTAGATTTAATTAGGGAGCATTGGGAGGGAGAGAGTAGCCCAGATGGGACCCCCATTGTACCTTACGTGTTGGAGTTCAGGGACCATCTGGAGGCCATAGCCCAGACCGTGCGCACCAACCTCCAGGCGGCCCAACAGCGCCAGCGCCGCTGGTATGATAGGGGAGCCAGAGACCACAGCTTTCAAGTGGGACAGAAGGTTTTGATTTTAAAACCTGTCCGCACAGATAAGCTGCAGGCCATCTGGAAAGGCCCGTACCAGGTGGTGGAACAGAGATGTGACACCACCTATGTGATTGGCGCCTGCTCAGGGGTAGGGAAGGGACGCATGCTCCACGTGAATATGCTCAAACCCTATCATGAGAGGATAGAGGACGTGGCAGCAATATGCGCCTCCGCCTCTGAGGATCAGGAGAACCTGCCACTACCTGATCTATTAGAACAGGACGACCAGACCGAGCCCTCCACGGGGGTTCAAATGGGGGAGCGGCTAAGCCCTCAGGAGCGGGCCCAGGTACAAGAGTTGATGGCGGCTAAAGGAGCCATATTCTCCAATTTGCCTGGGTACACTCCACTAGCCACTCACCGAGTCGAGACCCCTGGACAGCTACCTATGCGGCAAACCCCATATCGTATCCCTGAAGCAGTCAGGGAACATATGAGGAAAGAGATTGAGGAAATGTTGCAGCTAGGGGTTATTGAACATTCCGATAGCCCCTGGGCATCTCCGGTAGTACTGGTACCTAAGAAGGATGGCACGACACAGTTCTGTGTCGACTACCGGAGGCTAAATGACAAAACTGTGTCTGATCCATATCCGATGCCCCGGATAGACGAGCTGCTGGATAAGATGGCAAGAGGCCAGTATCTCACTACCATAGATTTATGTAAGGGATACTTGCAAATTCCACTAGTCGAGGATGCCATCCCCAAGTCGGCGTTTGTCACCCCGTTTGGCCTTTACCAATTTCGGGTCATGCCATTCGGGATGAAAAACGCCCCGGCGACCTTTCAGAGGATGGTAGATCGGCTACTGGACGGGTTCCAGGAATATGCATGCGCATACCTGGACGATATTGGTAAATATAGCCAGACCTGGGCAGAGCACCTCCAACACATAGGAGCCGTGATTGATCGTATCAGAGAGGCAGGGCTGACGCTGAAACCTAGCAAGTGTCATATAGGGATGGCAGAGGTGCAGAACTTGGGCCACTGGGTGGGAAGCAGGCAACAAAAACCCGAACCAGCCAAAATTGAAGCCGTGGCTAAGTGGCCCACCCCTAGGACCAAGACCCAAGTGCTAGCTTTCCTGGGTACTGCAGGGTACTATAGAAAATTTGTGCCCAATTATAGTGCCCTGGCCAAGCCCTTGACTGACTTGACCCGCAAGAACCTTCCTCGACAGGTTGTCTGGACCCCAGAGTGTGATCAGGCATTTAACCAACTCAAGACGGCTCTAACTAATGCAGTACTTGATGCTCCTGATCCAACTAAACACTTTCTTGTTCACACAGACACTTCAATGTTTGGATTGGGGGCAGTACTGAGCCAAGTTGGAGCAGATGGCGGAGAACATCCCGTAGCATATCTAAGTCGGAAACTATTACCACGGGAAGTGAGCTACGCCGCTGTGACGAAGTGCCCCTCGCCACTTGGTCCTGGAGAGGTCTACTTGCCAGCCTCCTCCCCTGTGACTATGACTCTTTCATGTATCTGGCTTTAAAGCCCCTAGTCTACCTTCAGACAGACTATTTATGTGGGCTGCTTTATTTATCCTATGTTTTAGTCACCCTGTACCCATTATAGGTGCAGGGTGTGTGTAATGTAATTGTTTATAGTGTGTGTGTGTGTACTGTGTAATGTATTGCCTGCTCTCTTGTATTGCTGAGGTTTGCTACCAACTAGGTGGGTTTGGCTATGGAGCTGGTCTAGTGCCCTCTGTTGGTAGCAACAGCAATATGCACTACCTGAATTGCAAGACTGGTTCATTTGCATATTCGGGTAGATTTGCATATTGCTAGTTCTGCAGGCAGGTGAGATATTTAATGTTAAATATTGTCTCCCCCCACCCCTTTAAAAATGTACCATTGTGTTGTGATAAGTCACTGTGTGTTTCTTGATATGGTTTGACTGTTTGTGATTTTATTGAGGTTTCACAACAATGTTATTGTGGTGACTGTATTGGCTGGTCCCAAGGGAATAAAGGTTTTGACAGTTCTTCTTGATCCCTCTAAACGTAGCCTTGTCTCGTTATTGGAGGGAGCTGTTATAATCACACTGGAGATTGCTATGCTCTGCATGCTCCCCTGAGCTTGAGTCACTTAGCTCTTTTAAGAGCTTGTTCCTGACACGCTCTCCTTGCAGGAGGGGTCTTCACCACACAGTCCTGGATGCTGGAGGTTCATACAGGGTGGAAGGAAGAGTTCTTTCCCACACAGTCCTGGAGGACAGAAGCTGATCCAGGGTGGAAGGAAGACGGCGAGACTCCAGTCAAGATACGGTGGTTGCGGAGTCTGCTGTAGTGCTTGGAGTCCTCAGGAAGCGCTAGGAGCATCCGTCAACGGAGGGTACTCGGTCGGAGTACAGGGAGCTCCGTTACAGCCGCCATCGAAAAAGAATGCGTGGCCGTGGTGTGGGCCCTCAAAAAGTTGCAGCCGTACTTATATGGACAACCTTTATCCTTGCTCACAGATCACAACCCATTCGTGTGGCTAAACCGTGTGGATGGAGACAATGCCAGGCTGCTGCGCTGGAGTTTGGCGCTGCAGCCTTTTGACTTTACAATCCATTACCGCCCTGGGAAACAAAACGGTAACGCCGACGGGTTATCTAGACAAACTGAACTTGAGAAGTGATTCGTGGGCACTCCGCCAGACATCCCCAAGCCAATCCATTGGGATCAGACTGTGTATGCCGGCTTGGTTCTGGGGGAGCATTGTGGCAAACCTAGCCACTTGTAATACCCTGGACTATGTGCATAAAAAAGGTTGTCTGTACTAATCCCTGTAACTTCATGTATAACCTGGATTTACATTGTGTGTTACTGTATGTTTGCATTGGATTCGTATGCTAGCAGCCGAAAGCCGCTAGCATTCATGTGTTTCGTTTCACGAACAGCAACCTTACAGGCTGTTCGTGAACCGAATGAGCTACCCCCTAATAGCCCACACACAGAGGGACGTGTGGCGCTCATTAACCGATTGCAACAGTGTTGTAATTAGAGGCTTTCCTAGGTGGCCGTCGTTCGGCTACCGACCACGCGGCGGTCGGCCATCTTGGATCCTTTGTCTCACCAGCGGGGTTTGGTCGTCGAGCGCGTGGAACTGAAAACAGCTACTCGATGGCGCGAACCCCGCTGGACTTCCAGGCCGTTCGGGAGCTCTGGTATTCCCCTATTACAGTTCCCCATCTGTGTTGGGTACTTTCAGACGAACTTATGGGCAAAGTGTATTTCGTGCGGCGTTCGGTTGTTTTAGCTGGGATCTGAGCGGTATTCTCACGAAAGGTGCGCTCAGACCCCAGTTATCTACCGAATGTCCATTCGTTTAAATCACTCAAGTATTATGAAAGTTATACATTTTAATGTGAAATGCCGGTTCTGCTACACGGAGGGATAATCCACTTAACGGTGTATTCCAGTGGGAGTGTCCCTCTCGTGCAGCAGTGCCTGATGGGAGAAAAGGTCTGAATGTTAAGTCCCCCATGTAGTCCCCTACATGGGGACTTGCATAAATACTGGATGCTGTGAATACAAACCTCAGTTGACTCCCAGAACTGTGTCTCGTCCGGTTACTGGGGGATTTGGGATATTGCCTTACTTTTCAGCGCTGACTGTGGATTACCTTTGTGATGAGACCAATCTCGCCACTGTGCATTGGAGGAGCCTGGTTGCCAGCCTGCTGCCTTTAGACTATGGCCCCATGTTGAAACGCTTGATTTTCCCCTGCGGAGACACAAAAGCTGGGTCATTCGGTGCTGGCCCTGTTTGAGCGGTGATACCCCAGATAGCTATGCCATGGAGCCCATTCGTATTATGAAAGACTATGGGAAAGACTTTGGCTCCATGGCAATTGAACTGTATGTGTGTGCTCTGAGTGCCATTCAGTAATAATGTGCGCTCAGATCTGAGCTATCTGGGAATATGTTGAATGTACCTGTTTTGTGCAATGGCTGCACAGTTATATGTTTTTATGTGTTTTATTGTCTTTTGCTGCCATGTGTTCAATGGAGTTTTGCCTCTGTCCTTGGAGATAATTGGATTACTTCCCAATTATCTCCAGGATAGAAGAATCTGTGGAACTGGTTTTGGGCAGAAAAGCCATGCTTCCTTTGGTCACAAAGGACTACGATATATCTTTTGAACCACTGGACCAATTTGGATGATTTTGACATTTGGAGTATGCTGATTCTGAAAATTTAAGTTTTATGTGAATGTGATGCATACTTTTCAAGTTATGAATAATGTGGAAAATTTTTATTTCTCTGCTTGTGATAATTACATTACCCATTGTGTAAGGTAACTGTATCACAGGCAGAGGGGAGGATTTTGTGTGGGAGTGTCTGAGTGTATTGTATGTGTTTATTGGTTGTGTTCCAAAACCCTGTGGGTGGTACTAATGTGTATATAAGAACAATAAACCCACAGCTCTGTCTGTTCACTGCTTGACCCTCAACACGGAGCTTTGTCTCGTTCTTGGGGGGGATTTACTGAACGCTGATAGAGACTGATTGCCAGGAGTGTAAGCCGCTTGGTTGCTTTTCCTGTTCAGCTGCTGGCAGCTATTCGTGAGGTTCCAGTTCGGGAGTTTGGAGTGCTACTTGGTATCCTGTTCGGGAGTTTGGGGTTCTGCAGTAGCTGTGCCTGTGTCTCTGGAAGGGGAAGATCTACTAAACGGCGGTTTAACCCTTTTATGCCCGGGATGCCGTTACAACCTTTTTTACCAGCGGAGATCATGGGATTTAATATTGCCGCTCCGCTACAGTGGCAAAAACCCCTATTCCCATCGGTGTGGCCGCCACAGCGGTATTGTTGATTTCATTATACTATTGGTTATGTAACGGATCCCCCATACTCCGACTAAGAACATCCATATCCACATGTGGCATCTACCCAGATTAGTTCCAGAGAATCAGGGGTAGCGGTCGGTCACTTTCAGGAGTTCCAAAACGAACAAAAAGTTGAACGGTTCCTGTTGGCGAAACCGGCCTCGCCACGTGTCCTTGGAGGGGGCTGCTTGCCCGCCTCTTGCCTTTGGACTATGGACCAGACTTTATGTGAATGTGTTAACCCAGATAGCTATGCCATGGAGCCCATTCGTGTAGTTAAAGACTTCGGCTCCATGGCAATTGAACTGTGTGAATAGGATCTGAGCGCTATTCGGTAGTTTTGTGCGCTCAGATCCCAGCTATCTGGGGATATGTGACATGTCTGTGTTTTATGTATAAATTGTGACTTTGTGTATTTTATAATATTTTAATGCTTTGTGCTCACCATGTGCATAATGGAGTCTTGTGTCTGTCCTGGGAGATAATTGAATTACTTCTCAATTCAATCTCCAGGATAGAAGACTCTGAAACTGGTTTGGGCCGGAAAGCCATGCTTCATTTAGTCACAAAGGACTTTCCCTTAACTTTTGAACCCCTGGTCTGATTCGTGCCATTTTTTTATATGTTGTTCCCCTGAATGGATTGATTATGAAAATGTATGTTTTATGTTTGTGACATGTATATTTTAGAAGTTATAAATATTGTGTAAAAACTGTATTCCTCTGCCGGTGATAATGAGATTACCCATTGTGTTCAGTAATCATATCACAGGCAGAGGGGAGGATTTTGTGTGGGAGTGTCTGGGTGTATTGTACGGATTGATTGGTTGTTTTGTAATGCCCTGTGGGCTGTACTATGTTTGTGGATTGGGAATAAAAGAGACTGTATGTGACAGTACAGGTTGTTCCTGTTTAACCCTCAAAGTGAAGTGTCGTCTCATTATTTGGGGAAGGATTTATTGTATGCTGTTCCAATTCGACTGCTAGGAGGGTAAACCTATTCGTATGGTTTCCTATTCAACTGTCTACAGCATTCATATGCTTGGGAGAATTTATTTGTTCCTCCGGTTCGGTGATTGTGTTGTCTGCCATAGTGCTTGGAGTCCTCAGGAAGCGCTAGGAGCATCCTTCAACGGAGGTACCCAGTCGGGGTGCCAGGCGATCCGTTACAGTTCCCTTGGCTCATAGGTAGAGATTGTTTGTGTAGTTTGTGCTCTTGTTTAGCATTAAAACCATTAAAAATGATTTAACACTGAATGGAAGGACGGCACCAGGGGACTCCAGACACTATAACCACTTCAATCAGATGGAATGATTTAACACTGAATGGAAGGACAACACCAGGGGAGTCCAGACACTATAACCACTTCAATCAGATGGAATGGTTTAATACTGAATGGAAGGACAACACCAGGGGAGTCCAGACACTATAGCCACTTCAATGAGATGGGATGATTTAACACTGAATGGAGGGACAGTGCCAGAAGACAATTTATGCATCCCTGCGCAGAGCTCACTTCCCCCAGCATAATGTTTAAAAAGCGTCCGATCGGATGTGCCTAACCCGAGAAATTGAAGTTCTGGCTGTTTGCAGCTAAGTGCTGGTCACCTATATAGTCTGTTTTCTTCCTGGAAAAGGGAGGCTTTCCCTGTCTCTTTCGTAGCGATTGTTGGCTGGACCTTCCTCTACCTCCTCTCCAAAAAGCATTCTTCTACATGTTAGTTTGAGGGAGGATGAATGGCCGTTAGTTTCACCAGTCACCGGCAGTGAATCGGGTCGACCTGTTCCCGCTGGAGGTATTGTAGCTGTGCTGGGCTTCTGGAATCGTTTAGTGGCCAGGAGAGGGAGCGATTAGCGTGAAATGGGCTAGAGGAGGGGAACAGGGGGTGATTAGCTCTTTTACAGTATTATGTGTTTAGTAGTCCTCCACCAGTTGTCATTGTGAATTTGGAGGCTCCACCACTACCATGTATCTATGACAGCTATTAAGATTTGAGAAAGATCCAGGACAGGGGGGAAACATTGGCGACTCGTTGTTTTAAAACAATTAAAACCTGTGTGGTATTCAGAGATCAAATTTTGCAGTTTGTGTAAGTCATCCTCTCTGCTGCTTTCATAGGAACCTTTAACCAGGTGAATGGAACAGCCATGGCCACCAGTCCTGTTTTAAAATGGCCTCCAAGAATGATTCTTTTTTTATTTCAAGGAATGTAAACATAGAAACAGGTTATAAGAAAAACATGTTTAGTTATTGGCTAGATGTACAAACAGCAGTTATCATGCGCATATACAAATAAACAAGTACATAGAACTAAATCCACTAAGCTCAAATACATGGAACAAACCAAATTCTCTGCACACTATCCCAAATCCCCGTGTACATTTAAATAACAGGTTTATCACCCAAGCTCACCTGCACAAACAATTCACCTTGCTGCTTTCTGTTAAAAGGCAAAATCTCTATTCTAGATAAAAGAAAAAGTCAAGCACCATAACCACTGTAGTACCTTGTGGCCCCCACCATTGTAAGTAGTTAAACCGCTCCAGAATGATTTCTTACGCCGAGCACTGCTCCCGTTAGTGCTGCAGTGCAGTCAGCTGACCGTTCTCAGCCAATGGGCTAGGTCCTGCACCACATACACCAGAGATTATCATCTACTTGAGAGCCGTACAGTGAAGTACTTACTCAATAGGTCTGTTTAGGGTTGGTTTGAGCAATTTTTAGTATAGAACAGAGCTATTATACAAATTAAAAAAAAATTTAATACTTTTTTAAATTATAGATTTTATCTTCAAATCTTTTACTAAAATCGGATGTTTTAAACCACTTGCATGCAATGTTGGGATGCCTTACATATGTTTAATAAATAGAGCGACAATGTTCAATGACAATTTATTTTACTCTTAGAATTGATTGATAATAATTAGCCATCACCTGCACAATCATGGGTGCCGGGTAGGACTCATCAACATTTCACTCTTCGTTTCACTGTGATCCCACTGCCCATTGGATGGGGCTGCTGGGGTACGGTGTCCACCATTACATACAATTAACGCAGTCAGTAGTAGAAAGGATCGTTTACCTCCTTTAAATTAATGACAAACAGAAGTGTTACCCCATCAAATTTCTGAAACAAAAAACAAAACTAAACATCATTTAAAAACTAGCACACTATAAGGCAGCATTAGCAACCCTCAGCGCTATGACCATTTTAACATCCAGATATGTACATATAGGGTCCGTAAACTCCCATTCTTCTGTTTGAGGGTTGGGGTATTATTAAAACTCTGATAGTAATTTGTTTTCCTGATGCAGTTCTGTCATAAAGTGAGATAAAATCATTTCAAAGTATCCTTCCAACTGCTGCTCCCTCTTCGAGCACTTCTTAAAGACCAGAACCGATTTAACTCCATCTTGTCAATTAAAGTGGAGAAAAAGTGCAAAGAACTAATTGGGCAACTGTGTAATTTTAATTAGCTGTTTTGATAATTAAACTAATTAGTTCCCTTGTGTTTCCACAATATGTGGTGGACTGGTTTTGATATCACAGCTTCAGAGTTTCATTTCGTTAGTTAATTAGTCACTTTTGCATTAGAAAGCTTTATTAATGGCCTTAATTTGCAGTTGAAATGAGAAAGCTGCTGTCAATAATTTGGATAATTGCCTAGTGTTTGATTATAAACTACAAAAGTAGCAGAAAACCATTACATATGCAAATCCCCAGGGTTATCTCCAGGAAGCTCTGCGCTCTTCATCTCCATTTCTTGCTTTCTCATTTTGTTTTTTTTCTTGACCCTGTTAAGGATAGGGAATCCAGCTTATTAAGAAAATGAAGGCCTGTTTTCCCCTTGTCCTGTACAGTGTGTATGTCTTTGCCTTCAATTGTTAGAGTTATTGCTTGCTTTGTACCTAATTAGTGTCCTTGGAATTAAATGAACAGCTCTGTACACCGCTAACTCTCACAGTCATGTTTGTGCATCGAATAATTGATTCTCCTGCGCTAATCAGATAGGGACATAATGAGCCAGTTTAATTAAATGGGGATCTAACCTGGTAGAACGCTGGGAAAATATTTGTTGGTTTACTTAGTTTAAAGGCCACTTTTCCATTTCTTTATTGGCTAGAGACAATGCAAAATGTAATGTGTAACAAACGCTAGTATTTCAGATACCTGTTTGCTCCTGAACTGCTAGAGGCTGAGTGATTATAGCTCACAGTTCGGGTGCTGATTCGAACATTTTCCAGAAGAAGTATAGCATCCAAGTAAATTCACCAAGCAAATCAGACGTATTTCCAAATATCAGTCTAGACTAGATGAAGGGTACAACAGGAATGAGTTTATTCAGACCAACTGGTTGATTTAAATGCAAGTCCCCATCCACAGGGTTTACAGTGACATATTTCAGGGGCATGCCCTGCTGGACCTGAGAGGAGACTATGGAAAAGTATACACTGCAATTACATTGGCTGCCAGGTCCAGGACACTCCCACATAAGATAGTATTATCCTTCCCCTGTGCTTGGGAAATAATTGAGTCAAAGATTGTACTAAACTCAATTATGTCCATGCACAAAAAACATACATTTCAACAAAACCCAGAAAGTACATAAAAAACACATGGAAACCCCACAAACATCATATCCCCTGATAGCCCCGATCTGGGGGACCATCATATCCAAAATTCACCCAGATTGGTTCAGGGGTTCGGGATTTCCATGGAGGTTATAATTTGAACGATCACACACAAGATCCTATGCCCAAAACAGTTTCAAAGTTTCAGAGGTAGTGGTCGATCCATTTCGGGAAGTCTAAAAACCGAACAAATTCTCAAACTGTTCCCTTGGCTCATGGGTAGCGTTTGTTCCCCTAATTCGTGGGAACAAAACTACCAAATAGCGCCCTCTTGGCTGGTCGGTGAAAAGAAGCAGACATTTGCAAAGTTGACCGGCGTTCGGGAAGTCGAGTGTCTGATTATAGTTCCAGACACTCGGCAACCAAGTTCCGCTGCCTCTTTTCATGTGAACAAGATGGCCATTTTCTCCAACACGTAGCTTTCGGCCATACGAATGGCGGCCACATAGAGAGAGCACTTAATCTGCGTTTTTTTCTTTGTAGTTAATGAGCCAGGGAGAGGTTCGGTAGTTTTATCTACGGAACGAGAAAAATCAAAGTTAATGTACTAAGTCTGTGGTTTCTTCACATAATGTTTGATCTATAAATAATTCAACTATTTTTTTACAAGATGAGTACACAATCGCATTTGCTTTAATCATGTATGTTTTCTTTATGTCCACACCCTCGACCAATGTCCACTTAGTGGCTGTCGTGGACACATTGGTCTGATAATCAAAACCAGACATGCAAAGAATTCTGGAATTGATCAGAAACCATTGTAGGTGAGTAGCCATGGTGGGCCCTATTTCTCTAACATATGGACTATTTGATGTGGACACATTGATCTAAAAATCAGATCCAGGCATGCAAAGCATTCTCGGATTGATCAGAAACCATTGAGTTGAGTAGCCATTGTGGGCCCCATTTCTCTAATGTAGCCCCAACATGGGGTTTCTCACACAGAAATGCAGGGAAATCCCTTCCAGGATCCTCTGTGCCTATGAGATAATTATCTGAAAACACGTTTATAATTACATTATCTCTCAGGGACAGAAAATCATAAAAATTTTTAACCACCCCAAAAGTACCTCCAAAATACATGGTAACCCCACACATGCCTGGTTAGCTGGGATCTGCGCGAACAACATATCCAAAAATTACCCAGATCTGTTTATTAGTTTTGGATCGCCATCGCAGGGAAGTTTTGACTGGTCTGCCACGAGGTCGAAGCTCAAAATAGTTCCAGGGATTTGGTGGCAAGAGCCATTCTCCGTTCGTGAGGTTTTGTACGAAAACTCCATGTTAGATGAAAGCGGATCAGCGTAGAATGCTCCCCGTATTCGGTAGTCTATATCTCCTGAACGCAGTTCATGTAAGAGTAGCACAGCTGGAATGAGCAGCAGGTCCATGATGACCGGTGTTCAGGAGTGCCTGGCCAAAATCAGTTCCAGGCACTCGACGACTAAATTCCGCTGCCTGTGTTCGGGAGACAAAAAGGCCGCCATCCATTGGCCCGACCACGTGCGTTCGCTTGTACGAAATGGCGGCCACCCAGTGGAGGGATTAATTAATTAGTTCCGTTGTGGTTTTCATACAAGATACTCAACGTTCCGCGTGGGTCTCAGAGGTGGCCTTTGTTTGAAAACCGAACCACATAAACAAAATAAAATTAAACATGAATCCAAGCTTGCGAAAAGAGCCAAAAGTGATGGGGTTATTCCTTCACAATCAAATCCACGCATGCAAAGCATTATGGGATTAATCAGAAACCATTGTAGGTGAGTAGCCACGGTGGTCCCCATTTCTCTAATGTATGGACTGTCTGTCGTTGACACATTGATCTAATAATCAGAACCAGGCATGCAAAGCATTCTGGGATTGATCAGAAACCATTGTAGGTGAGTAGCCACGGTGGGCCCCATTTCTCCTGTATGGACTGTCTGATGTTGACACATTGATCTAATAATCAGAACCAGGCATGCAAAGCATTCTAGGATTGATCAGAAGCCATTGTAGGGGAGTAGCCACGGTGGTCCCCATTTCTCCTGTATGGACTGTCTGATGTTGACACATTGACCTAATAATCATATCCAGGCATGCAAAGCATTCTGGGATTGATCAGAAACCATTGTAGGTGAGTTGCAGAGGATCACAAGCCGTTCCCATCACGTGTTTTGCAGCTTCCAGCAGCCGGATTTGATACTATTACTATATATGCTAGCTAATTGACATGCAGTCTGCAATTGGTACAAATATCAGAGCGAATTAGCCGTTAGTTACACGCGATAGTAAACTGACCACCGTTTCTAATTGCCAAGTGTTTCTGAGTGTTTTGGAGAGTGTTTCTGATTGCCAAGCATGCGCACGTTTTGGAAGCAATTCGTACGAGAATCCTGATTTCCTTTTGAAATGCTGATTCCTGGTTTTACGGATTATAACTGTATTTATTGTGCATGAGGACAAGTTTCCAAACTCCAAAAATGCTTTTAGTCACTAACTAACCGACAGAGAGACAAATAAACGTCACCCTTTTTTATTATAGTTTCAGAAACCGTTTCAGATCTATCTGTGATAATTAATGATATTCTTTTATTAACATGTCTTAGTCTCTTTACATTCTACATGATCAGGTGATCCCACAATTAACCCTTTCATAATGTTGTGTTAATCTCACCTGCAGACATTTCTTCTAAATTCTGCTGGTGTTTGTGGAGACTTCATTTGCCAACATACCAGCAAATTATCTATCTATCAGTTTATCTATCAATCTGTCTGTCTATCTATCTATCTATCTGTGGCGAAACCGACCATGCCACGTGTCCGTGGAGGGGGCTGCTTGCCCGCCTCTTACCTTTAGACTATGGCCCCTGTTCTTTTTCCCTGGTTTGTGCCTTTCTGCGGACTGTTAAAGCCATGCTACCCCAGATAGCTATGCCATGGAGCCCAGCCGTATACTGAAAGACTGTATGAAAGACTTTGGCTCCATGGCGATTGAACTGTATGTATGTGATCTGAGCGCCATCCGGTAATAACGTGCGCTCAGATCTAAGCTGTCTGGGGATAGGTAGAATGTCTGCATTTTATGTATAAATGTAACCTTGTGTATTTTATTGTATTTTACTGTCTTTTGTCTGCCATGTGTGTAATGGAGTTTGCCTCTGTCCTTGGAGATAATTGGATTACTTCTCCAATTATCTCCAGGCCAGGGAGGAGGGATTATGATGCATTGTGGGTTGTAACTGTTATTTGATTGGTTATTTTATACCTCCCTGTGGGCGGTCCTGTATGTGCAAGACTGTAATAAAAACCAGGCTGGGTGTGCCAGCAGTGTTGTTCCTGTTTAACCCTCAAAGTGAAGTGTCGTCTCATTATTGGGGGAAGGATTTATTGTATGCTGTTCCAGTTTGACTGCTAGGAGAGTAAACCTATTCGTATGGTTTCCTATTCAACTGTCTACAGCATTCATATGCTTGGGAGAATTTGTTTCTCCGGTTCGGTGATTGTGGTGTCTGCCAGAGTGCTTGGAGTCCTCAGGAAGCGCTAGGAGCATCCTTCAACGGAGGTACCCAGTCGGGGTGCCAGGGGATCCGTTACACTGTCTATCTAGCTATCTGTCTGTCTAGCCATCTGTCTAGCTATCTCTCTCTCTCTCTCTATATCTGTCTATCTATCGGTCTGTCTGTCTATCGATCTGTCTGTCTATCGATCGATCTGTCTGTCCATCTGTATGTCTGTCCATCTCTGTCTGTCTGTCCATGTCTGTCTGTCTGTCCATCTCTGTCTGTCTGTCTGTCCATCTCTGTCTGTCTGTCTGTCCATCTCTGTCTGTCTGTCTGTCCATCTCTGTCTGTCTGTCCATCTCTGTCTGTCCATCTCTGTCTGTCCATCTCTGTCTGTATTAGTTTTTTTGGATCAAGGCACTTTTTATTCGATTTGTACTATCAGACCTATTATGTTATAAAGCTGATATTTGTTGCTTTACCGTATTTACTTGTAAGAAAGATTGCAATGCTCCCAGATAAATAAATGCTACAAAATAAACTATAAATATGTGGAAAAAATATAATTTTAATTGTACAATTTTAAATAACAAAAATGTGTATGTGATATATTTAGTTAATTTATTCGTTTTTCAATTTGTGGTTAAAACAAATGTAATTAGTTTTTTTGCACTTTACTTACTGGTTTATCTATTTATTTCAAATAAACCAATTGTGAAAAATTAAAATGAAATTCTTTGCTATACTTTGATTTAATATTAATATGCACACACAAAGGATACATTACGGCAGACACAAAACCCAATCATTTTAATGGAATATTGTCCGTCTAAGAACATACTTTTACTAAACAGAAGGAGCTGATGTGGGGGAGGGGAAATTTAACATATCCTAAATCCGTATTCCCAACGCTCACACCTTGTTGCCAATGGCAATGTAATTAAACCACTGATAGCTCATTTATGCTCTTATCTCTTTAGCTTATCTGAATCTGAAAGTTTTCTTGTAATAAATGAGAAAATCTAGCCTATAGTCACTGCGCGAATCTCTGACAATCTGCCCTGTCTAATGTATATATCATATAATGTGTGTTTAATGTATATATCTTATATCATATAATGTGCGTTTAATGTATATATCTTAGAATGTGCGTTTAATGTATATATCTTATATCATATAATGTGCGTTTAATGTATATATCTTATATCATATAATGTGCGTTTAATGTATATATCTTAGAATGTGCGTTTAATGTATATATCTTATATCATATAATGTGCGTTTAATGTATATATCATATAATGTGTGTTTAATGTATATATCATATATCATATAATGTGTGTTTAATGTATATATCATATAATGTGTGTTTAATGTATATATATTTTATTCTATAATGTGTGTTTAATTTATATATATTATATTCTATAATGTGTGTTTAATGTATATATATTATATTCTATAATGTGCGTTTAATGTATATATCTTATATCTTATAATGTGCGTTTAATATATATATCTTATATCATATAATGTGCGTTTAATGTATATATCTTATATCATATAATGTGCGTTTAATGTATATATCTTATATCTTATAATGTGCGTTTAATGTATATATCTTAAATCTTATAATGTGTGTTTAATGTATATATCATATAATGTGTGTTTAATGTATATATATTATATTCTATAATGTGTGTTTAATGTATATATCTTATATCATATAATGTGTGTTTAATGTATATATCTTATAATGTGTGTTTAATGTATATATCTTATATCATATAATGTGCGTTTAATGTATATATCCTATAATGTGTGTTTAATGTATATATATTATATTATATAATGTGTGTTTAATGTATATATCCTATATCATATATTGTGTGTTTAATGTAGATATCTTATATTATATAATGTTTGTTTAATGTATATATCTTATAATGTGCGTTTAATGTATATATCTTATAATGTGCGTTTGACGTATATCTCCTATATCATATAATGTGTGTTTAATTTATATATCTTATATCATATAATGTGCGTTTAATGTATATATCATATAATGTTTGTTTAATATATATATATATATCTTATATCTTATAATGTGCGTTTGACGTATATCTCCTATATCATATAATGTGTGTTTAATGTATATATCTTATATCATATAATGTGCGTTTAATGTATATATCATATGTTTGTTTAATGTATATATCCTATAATGTGTGTTTAATATACATATCTTATATCATATAATGTGCGTTTAATGTATATATCTTATATCATATAATGTGTGTTAAATGTATATTTGTGTTAGGTGCTTAAGATAGTACAGTGTGAAATACCATGAATAATCGTAGGATGATAAAAGGAGCAAGTCGGTTGTGGTGTGCCGAAACCGACGATGAGGTAGGCCTGAGAAAGAAGAGGGCCCACCCAGGAAAAGAAATGGAAAGGAAATAAATGTTAAAAGTGGTGTGGTGGGAGGGTCATTCAACGCTGACCTCGAACGGTAAGGAGCCAGGCAAGGGTAGTGCCTTAAGTAGGCTAGGGGTAGCAAACCAGCACCTCCCACAAATGCAGGCAAATTGCCTTAATACTTGTGTTAGGTGCTTAAGATAGTACAGTGTGAAATACCATGAATAAGCGTAGGATGATAAAAGGAGCAAGTCGGTTGTGGTGTGCCGAAACCGACAATGAGGTAGGCCTGAGAAAGAAGAGGGCAAAAATTAAGTAATCCAATTTATTAACAGACAAGCAATACATATACATTTATCAACCAGACATGTTTATGAAAGCATCTCTTAACTCTTGTACTGGGTTCGGTATGTACCGTGAGTAAGCGGATGACTTCCAGCGCCCCAGTGTTTTGATAACATGAGTTGGGATGTTGAAACTGGAGGCTGTGGACGCGGCTCCTATACGAAAGGAGTGTCCTGAGTAATTGTTTGCGTTGAGGCCCAGTTGTGTGAGCAAGGACCTGACGTAGGTCATGAAGGTTGTAGTGGTGAGTACTGCACCTTGTAGTTGTAATAGCGGTTGCGAGGGCAGTAAGTGATGGTGCTGTATGTAGGCATCAAGAACTTTTACGGGACACCATCTGTTGTGCGTGGGGTAGTACGGAATGTTTACAGGTATGTGCTGGCTGGTTTTGGAGTGAGGTAAAGACAGGATGTAATGATCCATATGTTTTGTCAAGTGGGAATAGAGGAGGAATGGGGTGGTTTGGGTCGTGGAGGTCGTAGTGAATTCTCTGGGTCGTAGAAATCCATAGAAAGTGATGTATATTGCTGTTTTGATGATAGAATTCGTATTAGTGTCAAGCGGTTTTAGGTCGAGTAGGTTAGATAATGCTTTGAAGATATGGTTATCTATGGGTAGCCTCTGGGCCAAATGTGTGGGTTCTGATTTTTGAATACCTCTGAGTATGGTCTTAATTTGGTGAGAGGCCATGAAACTGTTGTTATTTGGGTGTAAGATGAGCATGTGGTGTTGAATGCCAGTGAGATAGAGTTTGATGGTGTTGTATGACATTTTGAGTTTAAGGTGGCAAAAGGAAGCAAACCCCCAAAAAAGATGTCATAACAAACGGTTGTATGATGTTATGTTCCAGAAGGAATCGTTTGAATAGTGTGAAAGCCCTGCTGTATGTTTTGTTTGTATTGTGTGAAAGTGCCAACTGAGACAATGTCCTGCTATGCTGCATGATGACGTCTAGTCCAGTATGAGTTGTTGAAATGATGGAGTGATGGTGGCTGTGGGTGCTGCTGACGGGAGTGCTTGATGAAACTCCTGAAATTTAAAGCGAGACAAACTGTCAGCAGCTGTGTTATATACACCTGGCACATGGAAACAACATAGGAAGAAATTATGACAAGCTGCCAACCAAGTGAGTTTCCTCAGAAATCTCATAATCGTAAGAGATTTGGAACGACCTTTGTTGATGATGTGACAGGTTGCCTGGTTGTCTGAGTAACAGCGCACTGGCGTATTAGCCCATAAATGACCCCATGCTACGGCAGCCACCACTATGGGGTAGATCTCAAAAAGAGCTGAGGTAGTGGAAAAACCTTCCAAATCCAGAACTGCTGAAGGCCAGCTGCCCCAAAGCCATTCGTTCCCAAAAATTGCTGCAAAACCAGTGGTAGATGCCGCATCTGACCAAATGGTAGGAGATAATTCAGTCAATTGAGGGAGGAACATACTTTTACCATTCCAAGTGGTTAAAAACCTCTTCCACATGTTTAGATCTGCCGTAGCTTGGGCATCTAAGGACAACCTGTGCGTGTCATGTAGAAAAAGTGGGAAAAGATGCAATAGTCGTGAAATAAAGGAGCGGCCTTGAGGTATGATGCGCATTGCAAAATTCAGTGACCCCAGCAGGGACTGTAGTTCTTTGCGGTTGCAAGTGCCGAGCTGTAGGTAGTTGTTTATGTAAGTGAGAATATTTTCTATCTTATCGTATGGTAGGCTTGCTTGCATTGTGGCAGAGTCTAATTGGATACCCAGAAAAGTGATAACCGTGTCTGGCCCTTCTGTTTTCTTTGGGGAGATGGGTACACCTAGTTGCTCAAACAGCTTAGTGGTAGCTTTGAGGCTAGTGGGAGGTGCAGTATTCTCCTCGACCAGTAGGAAATCAGCCAAATAATGTAATACTGTAGGGCATCCGGCTATGTTCAATAGTAACCAGCATAATGCTTCGGCAAATGTGTCGAAAATAGCTGGGCTACTTTTGGACCCAAAAGTTAACCGGGAGAAAAAATTGTAGTTCCCGGACCACTTGATGCCATGCAGGTGCCACAGTGTGGGGTGGATAGGGAGTAGTTTGAAGGCGTTCGTAATGTCGGTCTTACTGAGCCAGGCTCCAACCCCTGCTTGTATGATAGCTGTAATGGCGTGATCTATGGTGGTGTATTGCAGAGAGAATTCCTCAGAGGGTATGAGGGAATTAAGACTGGGGTTGGCCGATGAGTGGGGAGCCGATAAGTCAATGATGAGTCTCTGTTTTTGGGAAGATTTCCCTGTGACAATACCAATAGCGTTGGTGCACCATTCTGTGAATGGAGGAGTTCTAAAAGGCCCCAATACAAAGCCCTCATCCACTTCTTGGTTTATGAGGGTGTCAACCACTGTGGTGTTGTGTTGGGCGGATTGTAGGTTAGGGCATTCCAGAGTTCCAGCTGGTATGTGTAGGATACCTGTGTGGAAGCCTTCTGTTAAACCAGAAATAAGAAAATCTACCAGGTGTCTAGATGGGTGCTGAGACATCAATGCTGTGAATACTGGCATATTAATGGATGTAAGGTAAGGCTTAGAATACATTTTATTTGGACACATGGTCTTAGCATGTGCCCTAAAACATTTTGAACAGACATGCAATAGTCTACATCCACTGCAATTACAAGACCCAACATTGAAATTATTACATATCTGGGACTTGCCCAGAAACTTGATTGGGCGTCCCAATTTGTCTTTGGATAGTTTCCCTGGATCCCCAGAGGAACTAGTTCCTTGTGTGGAGGCATGTCCGTCTGCCGTGTTGGGACAAAATTAGTAGTATGGGCTGTGGAGGAGCAGTATGCACAAGCTGGTGTTCTTAGACCTGCAAAGTGTCTGCAAAATAAGACGGTATCAATCCTTCCCCAGTTGGATCGGGTTCCGTACTGGGAGAAGGCTCCAGCCACTTTTGCAGAAAAAGACCTATGGTAGTCATAGAATGCTGAACCACCATATTTTTTGCCCAGGTCTACCAGCTTGTGCATATAGAGATCAAACTCCTCTCTTCTGTTGGGATAAACCGCACAGACGACATCCCTGTAAATACCAAACGCTAGTACAAATTCAGGGATAGTCAGTTTCCTGTTCAGGCGGGCATCCCTAGATCTGACAATAACAGAAACATCATCATAAGCATACATCTTATGTTCCACAATGTCCTGGGAGGCAATCAACAGGGAAGCCAGGTTGACGTCTTTACCTTCCAGGATATCCCTTTTGATATGCTCAGGTATCATGTGGGCCGGGCTAACTTCCTGGTCATCCAGGGTGCTGGCTGGAGCGACTAATGGCAATGCTGGTGTTTGTACCGCAGCCGCGGGTGGCCCTGCTAGAGTGAGGGCCGTGGTGACCGACTCAAGTTTCTCCAACCTGGAGTTGACCTTGCCCATGGATGCCATGAGTGAGGATAACATGGCATGTATGTCCCCTGGGTTGGACTGGCTAGATCCTTCCCCGGCTTCCATGCTATTAGTTGATGTGCGTAGCAGTTTGAAAAGTTCTGCCTTCCTTGCTGTAGCAGGGTAGGGGATTTGTCGTCTCCTTAATTCCGTGGTTATGCGCGGGATTGTCCAGGATCTAATTGATGCTGGACTAGCTAGCTCTCCTCCTTGTGTGGGGGTGACAGCTCTAGCCGGGGTGCTAGGCAGGGAGAAATCCTCTACCCCTTCCTGAGACATACTATAAATAAAACAATAATTAGTATATAGAACCACCAAATTGTACTGGCAGGCTAGCTAGGCCGGATGGCGAAAGTATTATACTTGTTTGGTGACAGGTGAGGCCCTGCTAATTGCCAAGCGGCTTGAGAGGCTCTATCTATGCGTTGGCGCGAGGGGTTATTGAGGCTACTTGACATAGTGACAGGAGTTTTAGGCCTCTCGGTGACTGTACGACAGAAAACAGGGGAAGGGAGTGACAGGTGAGGCCCTCTCTTTGCAACATGCGAGGCGGCTAGCTAACGTGTGGCCCGATGGGTGTTTGCCTCCAAAACGTTTGAGGCGGGGTGTTGGCCTCGCGGGACCACTAACTGATGGCGACAGCCAAGACGGGGTAAATACCTATTGGGAATCCTGTGACCCTATTGCCAGTACTCTAAACTAGGGGGATGAAATGAAATGTATGGTAGAATACCATATGAGCAGGTGTACGGACCTGATAGTATGATAAATCACAGGAATAAACCGTGTGGAGCAATTATATAAGCTTGACAGCCTAAAAATGGGTAAAAGAGAGTAGTATGATGAGTGTGGAGTGTAAAAGAACCAGACTTATAGTCTGTAGCAGCAATGTATAAAATTATGTTGATACCGTGGGAATAGCTATGAGTGGCTCAGAAATGTTTGCATGCTTGAATAAGACATCTGAGGGAGGCCGTGGCCTATGTACAAACAATCTATGTGTTACGTGATAATGGTGTGTAAAGGAAAACATGAAACGTAGGTTATATACATATGTATATGACTGTGCAGGGGACGTATGATTGGTTGGATCAGTACGTGTGATTCAACCCGAGTATGCATGCAAAAGGATTTAAGCCTTATGTGTCATCGTCATGACAGAGAAATGTGGGAGTTCAATGATCTGTACCGAAATGTAACTGGTTTTATAGAAAGGGACATGGATGAGGTCATGGCCTAATTAACACAGCGTTATGTATGATATGTAGCAGAATAACCAAATGCAGGGATACCCCAAAATGATTTAAAATGATGTAAAGTGATGTATATCTATATGATATGTTTGTATAGAAAAGACGTATCAACCCGAGAATTATTGCTTAAATTAACCTATATCCTTTGTATGTGTTGTATTAATAACCCAGAAGTGAGGCTTGTAACATAGGCTGAGTCCATTTGTATAAATGGATAAGTAATGCAGACCCCTGAAAGCGTGGGAGTCAAATGGTATATACAGAGAAGTGGACTTGATTTGTGGACGTAATACAATACTGACAATATTTTAAAAGTAATCAAAATAATCTATTTAAGCAAGCAATTCTTTAACCGAACGTTATATACACATGAAATGGTGAATATAATTCATGAAAGGATTATACGTGAACACACAGAACAGCCGAAAGCAAATGTGAGGGGAACACAGAAGTTAGAATAGTTTAACCGTATGATTTATGCGAACCAAAGCGTGTATGAGCGTATGTAAAATTTGCCGAACGGCAAAACAACCGAATGAACACTCGTTTAAATAACATGAATAGGATATGCGAAATGACTATTGAACGATTTAAAACATGTTCAGCCGAATGACCGTACGAATGAAAAGCCAGCGAATGGCTTGAAACATTCGTGTCATAACCAGGGAAAAGCCGTAAAGCGAGGACCCGTGCTGTACCGTACGCCGTGGGAACCAGTCCTGGCGTGACAGGAAGGTCTGACTTACGGTTTAGGAGTCCCTGGGACGCGATCTACGACGGAGAACGGAGTCAGAAGAAGCTGGACGGGCGGGAAGGCCTGAACAGGATTCCTGGACACAGCTTAACGTGGTGAAACCTCCTGGATACTGAAACCAAGATGGCGTCTGAGAGAACCCGGAAGTGGATCCTCATTCAACGCTGACCTCGAACGGTAAGGAGCCAGGCAAGGGGAGTGCCTTAAGTAGGCTAGGGGTAGCAAACCAGCACCTCCCACAAATGCAGGCAAATTGCCTTAATACATATCTTATATCTTATAATGTGTGTTTAATGTATATATATTATATAATGTGCGTTTAATGTATATATCTTATATCATATAATATGTGTTTAATGTATATATCTTATAATGTGCGTTTAATGTATATATCATATATCTTATAATGTGTGTTTAATGTATATATCTTATATTCTATAATGTGTGTTTAATGTATATATCTTATTTCCTGGCTAATCATGGCAGCATATACACATGGGTTAGCTCCTCCCCTTCAGCCGATAGGACAGGAAAACCACCAAGGTTTTAAAAGGAGGCTCCATCGCTAAGGTCCTCAGTCTTTTTCCTGTCCTACAGCCCTTAGGATGTGAGCAATTTGCTCCCTTTAATTACGGACATGTATGTTGTTTTATCTTCATTAGTGATGCGCCGAACGGTTCGCCGGTGAACATGCGCGGTTCGATCCGCCCCCTATTCGTCATCATTGAGTAAACTTTGACCCTGTACCTCACAGTCAGCAGACACATTCCAGCCAATTAGCAGCACACCCTCCCTAGCAGACCCTCCCACCTACTGGAAGGCATCCATTTTACATTCATTCTCAAGCTGCATGCTTAGTGAGAGGAGGGAAAGTGTAGCTACTGTTGATTAGATAGGGAAATGCATAGCTAGGTTAGGGTATACAGTGTCCACTACAGTCCTGAAGGACTCATCTGATCTCTGCTGTAAGGACAGCACCCCAAAAAGCCCTTTTTAGGGCTAGAACATCAGTCTGCTTTTTTTTCTGTGTAATGTAATTGCAGTTAGTTGTCTGCCACTGCTGCCAGCTTCTGTGTCAGGCTCACAGTGGATACTGTGCCCAGTGCCACCACTCACTCACTGGTGTCACAATAGCTTGCATTTAAAAACAAAAAACTTTTTTCACTGTTATAGATTGAATAGCAGTCAGTGTCCTTAAAGCGGGTGTGTCAGGCTCACAGTGGATACTGTGCCCATTTGCCCAGTGCCACGACTCATATCTGGTGTCACAATAGCTTAAGCTTGACATTTAAAAAGAAAAAAATTTTTTTCACTGTAATAGATTGAATAGCAGTTAGTTGTCTGCAAGCAGGGGCGGGCTGGGCCGGGGGGCAGGGAGGCAATTGCCCCCCAGGCCGCCCTAAAATCTGTTGGGACCGGCCGCTGCAGGTTAAGAGCCTCAGGCGGCTGCGGCTGCTCCTCCCCTCCCCTCCCCTGTAGCGTGGCCGAGCTGGTCCGCGGTGCCGGCCGGACTGATAGGAAGGCGCACGCTGAGTGTGCACTTCCTGTCAGTCCGGCCGGTTACAGGAAACAGAAACTCCAGTTCCGCGCGGAGTTTCTGTTTCCTGTAACTGGCCGGACTGACAGGAAGTGCACACTCAGCACTTTCTTATCAGTCCGGCCGGCACCGCGGACCAGCAAGCAGCTCGGCCACGCTACAGGGGAGGGCAAGGGAGAGGTGGGAGAAGTAAGTGGAGGGGGGAGAAGTAAGTGGAGGGGGGGAGGGGAGGAGAAGTAAGTGAAGGGG
>OW240914.1:359500274-359527846 GCA_933207985.1 Pelobates cultripes
TTTTTGTTAGAGGACAACTCCATCACACCTAAGATCTTTCCTCTTAAGGTTCTTAGGTGCGGAAGTTTTCCGGACGCACTGGACAATTAGTTATCATATGTCCCTTTCTACCGCAATAGAGGCATAACCCCTCCCTTCTCCCATACTGTTTTTCGGCCTCTGACAGTCTAGTGATCCCCAACTGCATAGGTTCGGGTTCGGACTGTACAGGGAGGTTAGACAAAACAGGTTTAGAGAATTGAGGTGCTCGGGACATAGCCGTACATCTGGTCTTGCTTCTGGTGACTTCTCTGAGTCTTAACCTATTATCAATATGCATGACAAACGTAATACATTCGTTAAGACTCTTAGGTAATTCTTTAGCGGCTATCTCATCTAGTATAGTCTCTGAGAGACCCTTTTTGAATGCTGAGATTAACCCATTGTTAGTCCAGTCTACCTTGGAAGCTAAGGTACGGAATTCAATAGCATAATCCGAGATAGACCGGTTACCTTGTCTGATGTGCATTAGGGCAGTGGAGGCGTCATCCTCTCTACCCAATGGCTCAAGCGTGAGCTTGAATTCGGCAAGGAATTCCTGGTAATTATGAGCTATGCTCCGATTACTCTCCCACAACGGATTAGCCCAGGCAAGGGCCTTGCCCTTTAATTGATTCATTAGATAACCAATTCTTGCTCTGTCCGTGGGGAATGACCCTGGTGAGGCCTCAAAATGGTACTCCACCTGATTAAGAAAACCCCTGCATTCCTGGATATTGCCATCAAACTGTAGGGATGGTGATAAGGAGATGCTAGGAGTCCTATTAACAGTGGGTGGAGGTACACAGGGTAGAGGTGCTATAGGAGGAGATGCTGCAGGCTGCAGATGCTCCGTTCTAGCGAGAAGCGTACTTAAAGCCTGAGTGAATTGATCCATGCGGTGATCTTTCTCCTCTAATTTCCTCTCGCAAGCAGCTATGTGCTGACACAGTTCTACAGGATCTATGGCCATGTCGTAATGTCAGGATTACTGTTTGATCCAGCACGTAGAACTGTACAGCACGGATGACAAATAAGTAACGTATTACCGGTCCTTAGAATGGCCAGATTTAACGTACAAAGAATAGTCAAAAATACTAGCCGAGGTCAGGGAACACAGAAAGGGACACAGCGATGAGGAAAGCCAGGAGTCAGGATACCAGAATATAGAGAAGTCAATAAACAAAGCCAAAGTCAAAAACCAGGTAGAAAACTATAAACAGGAACGTGCTCTCAGACAACCACAAGGGAAACCACGACAGGGCACTGAGCAGGCTGAGAAATGGGCCTAAATACCCCTCCTTTAGTTCTGATAGGCTGTAACCGGCCTTTGACCCCAAAGTCAGTTACCAGGTTTCATTTGCATAATTGCTGCTCAGCATTAACCCTTCTGTGGATTAGGTTGCTGCTCAGCACAACTTTTCCTGTGTGGACAGTAAATGTCATTAACCACTTTTCTATAAGCGGACAATACATGACACCAGGTTTCATTTGCACAATTACTGCTCAGCATTAAACCTTCTGTGGATTAGGTTGCTGCTCGGCACAACTTTTCCTGTGTGGACAGTAAATGTCATTAAACTACATTTATGTCGGCTGAATACGCATAGTGTGTCAGGTCAGCGTACTCTGCCAGTTCACAGTGCCACTCATATCTGGTGTCACAATAGCTTGCATTTAAAAACAAAAAACTTTTTCACTGTTATAGATTGAATAGCAGTTAGTTGTCTTCAAGCCGGTGTGTCAGGCCTACAGCGTGTACTCTGCCAACCTCTGCCAGTTCACAGTGCCACTCATATCTGGTGTCATAATAGCTTGCATTTAAAAACAAAAAACAATTTTCACTGTTATAGATTGAATAGCAGTTAGTTGTCTCAAAGCGGGTGTGTCATGCCTACAGTGTGTAGTCTGCCAACCTCCGCCAGTTCACAGTGCCACTCATATCTGGTGTCACAATAGCGTGCATTTAAAAACCCAAAAACTTTTTTCACTGTTATAGATTGAATAGCAGTTAGTTGTCTTCAAGCGGGTGTGTCAGGCTTACAGCGTGTACTCTGCCAGTTCACAGTGCCACTCATATCTGGGGTCACAATAGCTTGCATTTAAAACCAAAAAACTTTTTTCACTGTTATAGATTGAATAGCAGTTAGTTGTCTTCAAGCGGGTGTGTCAGGCCTACAACGTGTACTCTGCCAACCTTTGCCACTTTAAAGTGCCGCTCATATCTGGTGTCACAATAGCGTGGATTTAAAAACCCAAAAAATTGTTTTCACTGTAATAAATTGAATAGCAGTTAGTTGTCTGCAAGCGTCTGTGTGTCAGGCTCGCAGCGTATACTGTGCCCACTTGCCCAGTGCCACCACTCACTCACTGGTGTCACAATAGAGTGCATTTAAAAACCAAAAAACTTTTTTCACTGTTATAGATTGAATAGCAGTTAGTTGTCTCCAAGCATCTGTGTGTCAGGCCTACAACGTGTACTCTGCCAATTCACAGTGCCACTCATATCTGGTGTCACAATAGCTTGCATTTAAAAACAAAAAACTTTTTTCACTGTTATAGATTGAATAGCAGTTAGTTGTCTTCAAGCGGGTGTGTCAGGCCTATAACGTGTACTCTGCCAACCTTTGCCAGTTCAAAGTGCCACCTATATCTGGTGTCACATGCGTATTTAAAAACCCAAAAACTTTTTTCACTGTTATAGATTGAATAGCAGTTAGTTGTCTTCAAGCAGGTGTGTCAGGCCTACAACGTGTACTCTGCCAGTTCACAGTGCCACTCATATCTGGTGTTACAATAGCTTGCATCTAAAAACAAAAAACTTTTTTCACTGTTATAGATTGAATAGCAGTTAGTTGTCTTCAAGCGGGTGTGTCAGGCCTACAGCGTGTACTCTGCCAACCTTTGCCAGTGCACATTGCCACTCATATCTGTTGTCACAATAGCGTGCATTTAAAAACCAAAATCTTTTTTCAATGTTATAGATTGAATAGCAGTTAGTTGTCTTCAAGCGGGTGTGTCAGGCCTACAACGTGTACTCTGCCAACCTTTGCCAGTTCAAAGTGCCGCTCATATCTGGTGTCACAATAGCGTGCATTTAAAAAACCCAAAACTTTTTTCACTGTTATAGATTGAATAGTAGTTAGTTGTCTCCAAGCGTCTGTGTGTCATGCTCGCAGCGATACTGTGCCCACTTGACCAGTGCCACCACTTACTCACTGGTGTCACAATAGCGTGCATTTAAAAACCAAAAAACTTTTTTCACTGTTATAGATTGAATAGCAGTTAGTTGTCTCCAAGCATCTGTGTGTCAGGCTCGCAGCGTATACTGTGCCCACTTGCCCAGTGCCACCACTCACTCACTGGTGTCACAATAGCGTGCATTTAAAAACCAAAAAACTTTTTTCACTGTTATAGATTGAATAGCAGTTAGTTGTCTCCAAGCGTCTGTGTGTCAGGCCTACAACGGTACTCTGCCAACCTTTGCCAGTTCAAAGTGCCACTCTTATCTGGTGTCACAATAGCGTGCATTTAAAAACCCAAAAACTTTTTTCACTGTTATAGATTGAATAGCAGTTAGTTGTCTTCAAGCGGGTGTGTCAGGCCTACAACGTGTACTCTGCCAGTTCACAGTGCCACTCATATCTGGTGTTACAATAGCTTGCATCTAAAAACAAAAAACTTTTTTCACTGTTATAGATTGAATAGCAGTTAGTTGTCTTCAAGCGGGTGTGTCAGGCCTACAGCGTGTACTCTGCCAACCTTTGCCAGTGCACATTGCCACTCATATCTGTTGTCACAATAGCGTGCATTTAAAAACCAAAATCTTTTTTCAATGTTATAGATTGAATAGCAGTTAGTTGTCTTCAAGCGGGTGTGTCAGGCCTACAACGTGTACTCTGCCAACCTTTGCCAGTTCAAAGTGCCGCTCATATCTGGTGTCACAATAGCATGCATTTAAAACCCAAAAACTTTTTTCACTGTTATAGATTGAATAGCAGTTAGTTGTCTTCAAGCGGGTGTGTCAGGCCTACAGCGTGTACTCTGCCAACCTCTGCCAGTTCACAGTGCCACTCATATCTTGTGTCACAGTAGCTTGCATGCATAGTACCACTAATCAAAAAAAAAATGACAGGCAGAGACAGGCCACCCCGCAGGGGCCATCGTGGTGCTGTGATTCCCTTTTGCCCTAGAATAATGCCCAGTTTTCAGAGGCCAGGTACCCTGAACTTGAAAAGTTCTGAAGACATAGTTGACTGGCTAACACAGGACACCCAATCTTCTACATCTTCCGCTCATAACCTTGACGCAACATCCTCCTCCAGCTTAGCTTCGAGCACCTCTCAAGATACCACTCACCCGCCTGCCGCCATCACCAACACTAGCACCACAGCCGCTTCACTTGGTATGTCAGAGGAGTTATTTACACATCCGTTTGAAGAAATGAGTGATGCGCAACCATTATTGCCAGAGGATGTAGATAACAGGGATATGTCTCAGTCAGGCAGCATTACACATGTACGGTGTGATGATGATGATGTTGTACCCGCTGCTGCTTCCTTTGCTGAGTTGTCAGATACAAGTGAAGCGGTTGATGACGATGCGTCCATGGATGTCACGTGGGTGCCCGCTCGTCAAGAAGAAGAAGAACAGGGCGAAAGTTCAGATGGGGAGACAGGGAGGAGGAGGAGACGAGTTGGAAGCAGGGGGAGGTCGTCGCAAGGAGCTAGTGGCACAGTCAGACAGCATGCATCGACACCGGGGTCAGCCCGACAGCACGCCAATCAACGCATGCTGTGTCCACCACCAGAATGCCGTCATTGCAGAGCTCAGCAGTGTGGAATTTTTTTGTGTGTCTGCCTCTGACAACAGCGATGCCATTTGCAACCTGTGCCAAAAGAAACTGAGTCGTGGGAAGTCCAACACCCACCTAGGTACAACACTGCTGCTTTCGCGTAGGCACATGATCTCACATCACAGGCGCCTATGGGATCCAACTTTTATGAGTACAAAGCAGCTCGCCTACTCCTAGCCGCCAACCTCCCTCCTGGTCCAGCAGCTTCAGCCCGCGTCAACCACTGCTGTCCTCCTTGTCCCTCAACCATCCGCCCACTCCGCCTCCGCTTGAGCAGTTCCTGCTCATCTGCCCAGTCAGATGCCGGCAGCACATGTGTGTAATCTGATCGTACAGCGCTTTGTGCATAAGTACACAGGCTTACAGGACGTCCTGAAGCAGGCCAGGAAGGTGTGTGGCCATTTCAGGCGTTCCTACACGGCCATGGCGCACTTTGCCGATATCCAGCGGCGAAACAACATTCCAGTGAGGCGCTTGATTTGCGACAGCCCGACACGTTGGAATTCAACACTCCTAATGTTCGACCGCCTGCTTCAACAAGAAAAAGCTGTTAATGAATATTTGTATGACCGCGGTGGTAGGACAGCCTCTGGGGAGCTGGGAATTTTTTTGCCACGTTACTGGACGCTCATGCGCAATGCCTGTAGGCTAATGCGTCCTTTTGAGGAGGTGACAAACCTAGTCAGTCGCACCAAAGGCACCATTAGCGACATCATACCATTTGTTTTCTTCCTGGAGCGTGCCCTGCGAAGAGTGCTGGATCAGGCCGTAGATGAGCGTGAAGAGGAAGAGGAAGAGTTGTGGTCACCATCACCACCAGAACCAGCCTTATCAGCATTGCTTGCTGGACCTGCGGCAATGCTGGAAGAGGATTGTGAGGAAGAGGAGTCAGAGGAGGAATGTGGCTTTGAGGAGTAGGAGGAAGACCAACCACAACAGGCATCCCAGGGTGCTCGTTGTCACCTATCTGGTACCCGTGGTGTTGTACGTGGCTGGGGGTTAGAACATACCTTCATTGAGATCACTGAGGAGGAGGAACGGGAAATGAGTAGCTCGGCATCCAACCTTGTGCAAATGGGGTCTTTCATGCTGTCATGCCTGTTGAGGGACCCTCATATAAAAAGGCTGAAGGAGAATGACCTGTACTGGGTGTCCACGCTACTAGACCCCCGGTATAAGCAGAAAGTGGCTGAAATGTTAAAAAATTACAACAAGTCAGAAAGGATGCAGCATTTGCAAAATAAATTAAAAAGTATGCTTTACACAGCGTATAAGGGTGATGTCACAGCACAACGGGAATTTAACAGGGGAAGAGGTGAAAGTAATCCTCCTCCTCCCACGACCACGCCGGCAAGGACAGGATGCTTTACAGACGTGTTGTTGATGGAGGACATGCAGAGCTTTTTAAGTCCTACGCATCGCCACAGCCCTTCGGGATCCACCCTCAGAGAACGACTCGACCGACAGGTAGCAGACTACCTCGCCTTAACTGCAGATATCGACACTCTGAGGAGCGATGAACCCCTTGACTACTGGGTGTGCAGGCTTGACCTGTGGCCTGAGCTATCCCAATTTGCGATAGAACTTCTGGCCTGCCCCGCTTCAAGTGTCCTGTCAGAAAGGACCTTCAGTGCAGCAGGAGGTATTGTCACTGAGAAGAGAAGTCGCCTAGGTCAAAAAAGTCTAGATTACCTCACCTTTATTAAGATGAATGAGGGATGGATCCCGACGGGACTGACAGTGGGCGATACATTCGACTAAAAAAGGCCCGATGAGATGAGCTGCCTTGGGCTAAAAATGGTCCACACGCTGCTGTATTTTAGCTCTGAATGCTGGTTAACTTGCGTGACTTATGCGCCACCAACTAGGGTTCAAGCCGCAATGTTTTAGGGCAGTGCTCCCCAACCTTTTTATCGCCGCGGACCAGTAAATGTTTGATAATTTTTCCGTGGCCCGCTTGTTTTGATTTAATAATTTTAATTTAATTGTATTTAAACATGCCTTCAAAATAAAATACAGCTACACCAAAAAATGAATATAAAGTGATTTATTTTATTTAACTCACTAGAATGCCAAATCAATGAGAACCCTGAGCTTGTTTCTTCGCAACGAGACGGTTCCATCTGGGGTAATAGGAGACAATGACACCCGAAGTGTGTTGCTTATGTCCAGTTTATTCCGCTGTTTTGTTTTGGTTGCTGTCACTGCAGAAAACCCCGCTTCACACAGATAGGTTGTCGGAAATGGCAATAGGGATTTAAGTGCTGTGGTGGCAATCTCAGGGTATTCCGCCATGACTTTAATCCAGAACACCGGCAGAGTTGTTGTCTCGAACATAGTTTTAAGGCCACCGTCATTTGCAATCTCCAGCAGTTGTTCTTCTTCTTGCATAGACATGCTAGATTCGCCTGATTTGTTGGCAAATGGGTCGCGGATCCATTCCTTACCAGTTCGTGGGTCTTTTGTGGTTGGGAAGTAGCGCTCAAACTCTTTTAAAAGCAAAGACAGGTGATCGTGCACCAACTGGCAGAATGAATGTTCAAGCTCAGTCTCGCCTAAAATCCCCGCTAATGTCTGAAACATGTCCAAAATGCCTCTGTTCACGCGCCGTCCCCACAACTCCAGTTTGGCTTTAAATGCAGCTACTTTGTCTGACAACTTGAAAACAGTTGTCATTTTCCCCTGAAGGCCCAGATTGAGTTCGGCCAATGGCGTGGGGTTTGCCTTACGGCCAATCAGGAAGCGGGAGGACCCAGGAGGAGGATCAGTGTAACAATAGGGAATTTTCATTCGCTATTGTCACACAATGGGCGGGCTCGGGAGGGCGCAATGCTCTGCGCCTCGGCCGCCACAGTGAAATTAAAGTTCCTCGGGCGGCCCGGTACCGTTTGATCCACGTACCGGTCCGCAGCCCGGGGGTTGGGGAACACTGTTTTAGGGCACTTTCTGCCTGGGAAACAAACATCAATTCTTCTGGCCGCTGCTACAGCAGCGGCTGCAACAATACCTAATTTTTCAGGCATGTGTACATGCCTAATTTTTCGGGCCTCTGGTGCTGCACTGTGGTTTCAAAAACCAAACCAAAAAAAAGGCACATAACAGGGATTAAACTGATAAGAATAATACTACTTAACACACCTTATAATAACGCAGAGAGAGGCAACGCAGAGAGAGGAGTCTGAAGAAGAGGAGTCAGAGGAGGAAGGTGGCTTTGAGGAGGTGGAAGACCAAACACAGCAGGCGTCCCAGGGGGCTTGTTGTCACCTTTCGGGGACCCTTGGTGTTGTACGTGGCTGGGTGGAGGAAGAGACCTTCAATGACATCAGTGAGGACAAGGAACGGGACATGGCTAGCTTGGTATCCAACCTTGTGCAAATGGGGAGTTTGCAGTTGTGCAAATGGACTGTTTGCGGTTGTTTGCGGTGCGTTAAATGGGGAGCTTGGTCTGACACTGTGAAGCGGGCGTAACCCTTACACTACCTGATCGATACAACATCATAAAGTAGGTTCCCCCCCTCATTATTTTTATGGCCCCCACCCACTGCTCACGGGTGGGGGCGGGCGGGAGGAAAGTAGGTCCCCCCCCCATTGAGATTTATGGCCCCCACCCACCATGCAGGGGTGGGGGCCGGGGGGGAGGACAGTAGGTCCCCCCTTATCCTTATTTACTGAATATTCCCCTGTATAACAATGTTTGGCATTTAGTGAATATTCCCTATTCTGCTCTGTGTCAGTGTGTATCAGGGGCTCTGAGGACAGGTGTCAATCCATATCTACCAAGTGACCCTATGTAGGGGGAACAGTCTCTATTCTGCTCTCTGTCAGTGTGTATCATGGTCTCTGAGGACAGGTGTCAATCCATATCTGCCAAGTGACCCTATGTAGGGGGACCAGTCCCTATTCTGTTCTGTGTCAGTGTGTATCAGGGAACCTTAGGACAGGTGTCAATCCATATCTGCCAAGTGACCCTATGCAGGGGGAACAGTCCCTATTCTGCTCTGTGTCAGTGTGTATCAGGGATCCTTAGGATAGGTGTCAATCCATATCTGCCAAGTGACCCTATGTAGGGGGAACAGTCCCCATTCTGCTCTGTGTCAGTGTGTATCAGGGATTCTTAAGATAGGTGTCAATCCATATCTGCCAAGTGACCGTATGTAGGGGGAACAGTCCCTATTCTGCTCTGTGTCAGTGTGTATCAGGGTCTCTGAGGACAGGTGTCAATCCATATGTCAAGGTGTCAATATGTCATGTCAGGTGTCAATCCATATCCATTGTGATTTAGGAATGTTAGGTGATTTCTGCCCTTTATGGATTAAGACCAGACTCTGCATCAACTGTGTAATTTTCCATGGGAGTTTTGCCATGGATCCCCCTCCGGCATGCTACAGTCCAGGTGTTAGTCCCCTTGAAACAACTTTTCCATCACTATTGTGGCCAGAAAGAGTCCCTGTGTGTTTTAAAATTCGCCTGCCCATTGAAGTCTATGGCGGTTCGCCCGGTTCGCCGGTTCGCGAACATTTGCGGAAGTTTGTGTCAGGATAGTGACAGGGATCCAATACGCAGAGTGCGGACAGGAGGAGGTACGTATACCGGACCTTAGGATGGCCGGACTAACGTATGGACAAAACAAGAATAGTCAAAAAGGTAAGCCGAGGTCGAGGGAGCCGGAGGACAGGTTAGCGAGGAACAAGCCGGGTCAAAGGAGAGGAGAGAGCAACAGGACAAAGGTACAAGCAAGGTCAAAACCGAAAACACTAAGAGAGAGAACGCGCTGAGTGACTAGCAAGCTAGAACCACGACAGGGCAATGAGCAGTAGTAACAGTTCCCTTAAATACCCTGTCACCTTAATAGAGACCACGCCCCCAAAAGGTCCGGAATTGCGGTTCCCGGCACTTCACGTTAATGATGACGTCATGACGTCGACGCTAGCCGTCGCGTCATAAAAGGGGGAGGAGCTAGCGCGGCCGGCGCGAAAACGGCCGGAATTGTCGAAACGCTAGGGGAGGGGAGCACCTATGAAGAGAGGTTGTCCTCCTCGGAGGCAATATTAACAGGTAACCTGACAGTACCCCCCCTTTTAGAAACGCCCACCGGGCGGATGGGACCGGGCTTAGAAGGGAAACGAACATGGAAGGCTCGAAGAAGACGAGGAGCATGCACGTCTTCACAAGGAACCCAAGATGTCTCTTCTGGACCATAACCCTTCCAGTCTATGAGGTATTGTAACTTCCCCCTAGAAATACGAGAATCAAGAATGGACCTAACAATATATTCTTCCTGACCATCCACTCGAACCAAAGATGGAGGAGCAGAGTGGGAAGAAAACCTGTTACAAACAAGAGGTTTCAATAAAGACACATGAAAAGAGTTAGGGATACGTAGAGTAGGAGGCAGGTCCAGCAAATAAGAAACCGGGTTGATCCTCCTCAACACCCTGTAAGGACCTATGTAACGAGGAGCAATCTTCAAGGAAGGGACTTTCAAGCGAATGTGTCTGGTACTCAACCAGACCCTATCACCCGGAGAAAAAAACAGGAGCGGGTGGTCTATGCCTATCAGCATGCATCTTAAACACCGCGGAACTACGCGTAAGAATTTGTCGAGTCTGATCCCACAATTTTCTCAGGTTGGCTATATGAACATCAACCGACGGTAAACCCTGGGAAGGAGACACCGACGGAAGAATAGTAGGGTTAAAGCCATAGTTCAAGAAAAAGGGGCTATTACGAGTGGAACCACAAACAAGGTTGTTGTGAGCAAACTCCGCCCAAGGAATCAGACCGTCCCAATCGTCCTGGTGTTCAGAAACAAAACAACGTAGATATTGCTCAATTTTCTGGTTAGTGCGTTCGGCTGCTCCGTTAGATTGAGGATGATAGGCCGAAGAAAAATTCAGCTTGATGCCCAATTGGGAACAGAAGGATCTCCAAAAACGGGAAATAAACTGGGACCCCCTGTCAGACACAATCTCATTGGGAATACCATGTAAACGAAAAATCTCCCTAGCAAATATCACGGCCAGTTCGGGTGAGGAAGGAAGTTTAGGCAAGGGGATGAAATGAGCCATTTTGGTAAACCTGTCAAGAACCGTGAGGATAACAGTGTGTCTATTGTAAAATCCATAGCCAAACTAGCCCAAGGTTTGTTGGGAACGACTAAGGGGTGCAATAGACCACAAGGAAGAGCCCGTGGTAGTTTATTCCTAACACAGATATCGCAGGCCTTGACAAAGTCTTCCACATCCCTCCGTAAACTAGGCCACCAGAAGTCTTTGGAAATCAGGCAGCAAGTTTTGTGGATGCCGGGGTGACCGGCAAACTTGCTATCGTGAAAACATCGAATAATGTCCAATTGGAATTTGGGAGACACGAATAAGCGGCCCTCAGGAGTACGCTCAGGAGCAAGAGATTGTTCGTTCATTATATCTACGAGCAATGGAGAGTGTATTTTGACATTGGTGTTGGCGATAATGTTGTTTTCAGGAACAATAGGAGACAATGTGTCTTCTGTAATGGTGATAGGTTCGTGCTGACGAGACAATGCGTCTGCTTTGGTGTTTTTAGAACCAGGCCTGTAAGTAAGTATGTAATTGAAATGTGTAAGGAACATAGACCAACGTGCGTGCCTTGCAGATAATCTTTTGGCCTCCCCAATGTAAGATAAATTTTTGTGATCAGTCAAGATAGTAACTGGGAGAACAGTGCCCTCTAACAAATGTCTCCATTCCTTTAAAGCCATAATAATAGCTAAGAGTTCTCTGTCACCAATATCATATCTCCTTTCTGTGTGTGATAATTTCTTGGAAAAAAAACCGCAAGGGTGTAACGGCTTATCTAAACTTTGTCTTTGGGACAATACTGCGCCTATCCCTGTTTCAGACGCATCAACTTCAAGCAAAAAGGGCAGAGAGGTATCAAGATGAACTAATACAGGTGCTGAAGCAAAAGTCTGTTTGAGCGTTTTGAAAGCAGATAAAGCCTCAGTAGACCACGTTTTGGTATCGGCTCCTTGTTTAGTCATATTAGTGATAGGAGCGATAACAGAGGAGTACCCTTTAATGAAACGTCTGTAATAATTAGAAAATCCAATAAATCTTTGTATGGCTTTGAGTCCCTTGGGTAAAGGCCAATCTAAAATCGATTTTAGTTTGATCGGTCCATCATAAACCCGTCCTTGGAAATTACGTAGCCTAAGAAAGTTACCTGAGACTGATCAAAGCTACATTTCTCCAATTTACAATACAATCCATGTTGTAAAAGTTTCTGTAATACCTTTCTGACTTGTCTGTGATGTGAGTCAATGTCCCTAGAATGTATTAGTATATCATCCAAATATACAATCACACATTCGTGTTGAAATTCTCTAAGGACCTCATTAATCAAGTCTTGGAAGAAGGCCGGGGCATTGCATAGCCCAAACGGCATTACGGTATACTCATAATGTCCATAACGGGTATTAAATGCTGTCATCCATTCATCTCCTTGTTTAATTCTCACCAAGTTATATGCTCCTCTCAAGTCAAGTTTGGTAAAAATACTGGAGCCCTTCAGTCTGTCAAAGAGTTCAGTAATCAAAGGAATGGGGTAAGCATTCCTGATGGTAATTTTGTTCAATCCCCGATAGTCTATGCAAGGACGTAAGGTACCGTCTTTTTTTTCTACAAAAAAGAAACCCCCCGCCGGAGAAGAAGACTTTCTAATAAATCCTTTGTCTAGATTTTCCTTGATGTATTCCTCTAAAACTAAGTTTTCTTTGGTAGACAGAGGGTATACCGTACCCCTAGGAGGCATAGTACCAGGCAAAAGTTTAATAGTACAGTCATAAGACTGGTGGGGAGGTAAAGTATCCGCCTTACTCTTGTCAAATACAGACTTGAGATCTAGATACTGAGATGGTATCTGAACGTCTGTGGATTGGGAAGAGTTGGTATAAGAGTTTACTGGGCAAACAGAAGTGACTCTCTGCAGACATTTTTCTCTACAACCAGTTCCCCAAGAAACGATTTCTCCACCCTCCCAGTCAATCTGAGGGTTGTGTCTCTTGAGCCAAGAATATCCTAGCACCACTGGGACAGCCGGGGAGGATATTAACAGGAGGGAAATCATCTCCTCGTGGAGGATACCAATAGTAAGTTTAACGGGTTTAGTCTCATGGAATATTACTGGTTCAGATAAAGGTCTACCATCTATGGCCTCAACGGCCAAGGGTGTATCTCTCAGTTGGAATGGGAGACAATGCTTATTAGCGAAAGTTTGGTCTATAAAGCTTTCTGCTGCTCCAGAGTCGAACAACGCCATCGTAGATATAGTACCACTTTTCCAAGCTAGAGAGACAGGAATCAGAAGCCTATGGTCTTTATCATTATACATAGAGGACAGTATAGAAACACCCAAGGCCCGTCCTCTAGGGGAACTTAGGTGCGAGCGTTTCCCGGGCGATTAGGGCAATTAAGACGTAGGTGACCTCTCCGCCCGCAGTATAAACAGAGACCCTCCCTTCTTCTGTACTGTCTCTCGGCCTCAGATAAGCGAGTATTACCTATTTGCATAGGTTCTGGTGGAGTAGGATTGTAGGAGTCAGGGTTCTGAAAGGAGGGAGCGAGTCTTACAGGAGGTCTACTAACTCTTTCCCGAGTATTCTTCCTCTGTCTCATGCGTTCATCTATTCTGGAAATGAAAGACACTAAATCTTCTAAATTTTCTGGAAGTTCTCTTGTGGCAATCTCATCTAGAATCTCATCAGACAACCCATTCAAGAATACATCCATAAAAGCTTGTTCGTTCCATTTCACCTCTGCTGCCAGTGATCTAAACTCTAATGCATATTCTACAAGGGTTCTATTCTGTTGTTTAAGGCGTAACAGAGATCTGGCAGCATTAATCTTCCTTCCTGGGGGGTCAAAAGTCCTTCTGAACGCTGTGACAAAAGCAGTATAGTTGTAGACTAAAGGATTATCATTCTCCCAAAGGGGATTGGCCCATCTAAGTGCTTTGTCTATTAGCAGTGTTATAATGAAGCCTACTTTAGCCCTGTCAGTAGGATAAGCCCGGGGTTGAAGTTCGAAATGTATGCTTATCTGGTTTAAAAAACCTCGACAAGCATCAGGCGAACCCCCATAACGTAACGGGGAAGTGACATGGGAAGATGCGCCTACAGTGGCTACTTCCAAACCAGTACTTAGCGGGTGGCTAGCTGTAGAACGTATTTCTTCTGACTGGGTACTGGGACGTGCTAGCAAAGTTTGTAACGCTAGAGCCATTTGGTCCATTCTATGGTCCATGGCCTCAAATCTGGGGTCAGGAGGACTAGCACCTGCAGGATCCATTTGGCCCTGTCGTAATGTCAGGATAGTGACAGGGATCCAATACGCAGAGTGCGGACAGGAGGAGGTACGTATACCGGACCTTAGAATGGCCGGACTAACGTATGGACAAAACAAGAATAGTCAAAAGGTAAGCCGAGGTCGAGGGAGCCGGAGGACAGGTAAGCGAGGAACAAGCCGGGTCAAAGGAGAGGAGAGAGCAACAGGACAAAGGTACAAGCAAGGTCAAAACCGAAAACACTAAGAGAGAGAACGCGCTGAGTGACTAGCAAGCTAGAACCACGACAGGGCAATGAGCAGTAGTAAAAGTTCCCTTAAATACCCTGTCACCTTAATTGAGACCACGCCACCAAAAGGTCCGGAATTGCGGTTCCCGGCACTTCACGTTAATGATGACGTCATGACGTCGACGCTAGCCGTCGCGTCATAAAAGGGGGAGGAGCTAGCGCGGCCGGCGCGAAAATGGCCGGAATTGCCGAAACGCTAGGGGAGGGGAGCCCCTATGAAGAGAGGTTGTCCTCCTCGGAGGCAATATTAACAGGTAACCTGACAGTTTGTGTTCGCCGTTCGCGAACCGAAAATTTTGTGTTCGCGACATTACTAATGAGGTGTGTATTAAGTGTGAATGAGATGTGTGAGGTGTGCATGAGTTGTGTGTGTGAGGAGTGTGTGTGTGTGAGGAGTGTGTGTGGTGTGTGTAAGGTGTACATGAGGTGTGTGAAAAGTGTGTATGAGGTGTGTATGAGATGAATGAGGTGTGTATGAGGTGTGTGAGAAGTGTGTATGAGGTGTATATGAGATAAATGAGGTGTGTGTCTGTGAGGTGTTTGTGTGTGTGTGTGTGTGTGTGTGAGGTATATGTGTGTGAGATGTGTGTGTATGAGGCGTGTGTGTCTGTATGAGGTGTGTAAGAACTGTGTAAGATATAAGGGATGTGCACTGTGAAAAGCCTCTCCCACCTATTTACTTCCCACTATATGTGCCGGACCACCCACGGAGTGACACTAATACCCTCACAATAGCAGTACTTTAGTGATATCTAATATTACTAATAAAAAGGCAGCACCCTGACTGACAGAGGACCTGAGTCTGTTTGTAATATTAGATCTTTTAATATATTCTGTGACGTGAGCCGTGTGCGATCCTTCGCTGGGCCATTCAGGTGGCAACGCAGAAGGTGGTGGTGGCTAGCGTTATCCTGTCACAGTCCGATCACTTTAACCAGGTTATTAATGTAAAACAATCCCATGGACAGGTGTGAAGGATTGTAAAGCAAAAATAACTTGGTCATTTTAGACGGATGTTTTTATTACAGATAACATTACGAAGCTGGATTCATACGAGGACAAACTGTGCTCTATTATTCCTGTATTAAAGCCACCATCTGGAGATTTCATTATACGAGAATGAAATGCTGCAAACGAGATGTGTTTATTGTCCTAAGAATTGGTTGTGAGCCATAAAGTCTGCTCAGATTCCTTCATAATCTTCATAACATAGGTAACCTGAAGAGCTAATGCTTTACTTCCCAGCTGAAGTTTATCAGAGTTATTTAGTAAAGTGAACTTTGCAGATAATTCCGTGCGAATTTCAGACTGAAGACTGTCGTAACTGAACTAAAGGCATTGCTGACTGGGAGAGCTTTAAAGTTCAATCGGAGATTCACTATCAATGTACTTCTCCCTTTAGTGAATAACCCTGCATATTTTATTTAAACCTAGAAAATCCTCGATCACCAAGGACCAGAGGTTACACCTGGAAAGGCTATTTACCAATATTTTATGTTTTCTGAAAAAAAAAATCATTAAATTTAAGTACATTTCAAACTTACTTATTCTAGAAAAAAAGTGCTGTCTCTTCACTTAATGATTGGGAAAGGCATGCAGCCCCATGGTTTGGCTATTTAAATAGGAGGCCATTTTGGAATGAGTCACTTTTAATCACCTACCTGGCTGAGTTTGTCCCACCCACCCTCCCTGGGTTTTTTGGTTTTAAATGGGTTGTCCTGTTTTGTCACAGCGGTGGGATAGGGAGCTGAAGGAGAGGAAATAGGCTCCCCATTAGGTAGATTATGGAAATGGTAATTTGTGGTTATTGGTAAATTGGTAGGTTTCGAGTCCTGTCGGTGGCTCAGAACCTGGTGGGGTAGGGGTATCCGGGTATTCCCCTGTCATGGTTAATTTATGTTTGGCACTTTAAGTTTTATTTATGTTGGAATAATGTTGGAAGAATGTTATATATATATATATATATATATATATAGGAGAAGGAAAATACCGGCACTCAAGGATTTTCATACGTGTGCCAGTATTTTCCTTCTCCTATGGTTCAGCCACCAGAGCACCAGGTATCTTTTGTCTTGTTGTAGTTGGAGTGCAGGGGTTTTCTATATTTATATATATATATATATATATATATATATACAGGTGATACTTGAAAAAAACACTTGGACACTTTGAATCCCTGGGAAGGTGAGGCTCTTCCCCTCCCCAGCTCCATTGTTCTCCAGTAGGGAGTTGTCCCAGGGACACTGCCAGACCAGTGGGAACTGGTTTGGGAAGGAAAAGCCATGCTTGCAATTGATAATAAAGGGTCCTCAACCTAACTTTTTAAACCCTTGACGGATTCATGTGATTTTTACATATGTTGCTCCCCAAGTTATACTGATCACAGAAATATAAGTTTTATTCGTATGTGATGTAAGCTCACAAAGCTATAAAAATGTATAAAAAGTGTAACTTTTCAGCTTGGAGATAATGGAGTAGATACAGTCATTGACTCAATTATCTCCTAAGCAGAGGGGAGGAATATGATGGGTGTGTTTCTACTGTCCCATTGTGTCTGATTGGCTGCTGTACTTGCATTGTATATGTTGTAATGCGTTTATTGGTTGTTCTGAAAAACCCTGTGGGTGGTCCTATGTATGGAAAACCTGCATAAAAGAAGGCCCTTTGGTGCCAAGTAATACAGTTCTACTTCACCCTCAATTTGGAGTCCTGTCTCTTATTGGGGGAATCTGCTACAAGGGATTGCTATGCTCTGCATATTCCCTTGCTTTAATCATTCCTAAATTCTTGTAAGAGCTTGTTCCTGCTTCGCTTTCAAGGAAGAGAGGTTCGGCCTGCGGGGGTTGTGGTGTTGGCTAGAGTGCTTGGGGTCCTCAAGAAGCGCTAGGAGCATCCTTCAACGGAGGTACCCAGTCAGGGTGCCAGTTGATCCGTTATATTGGTGGCAGCGGTGGGATGGCGTCCTAGTGCGAGGCAGCTCAGAGACACCGTTTGTGGAGTCACAAATTGAGACCCACAGATGGCAGGTGGAGATGGGACTGCGGTCTCTCTACCGGCCCTACAAGGGTGCTGGGCGGTCAGCCCAGATCCCCAGCGGCAGTGTGTGTTACAGGGAGCTGAAGGTGCCGTCCTTCCTCCCCAGCGGCAGTGTGAGTTACAGGGAGACAAAGGTGCCGTCCTTCCTCCCCAGCGGCAGAGTGAGTTACAGAGAGCCGAAGGTGTCGTCCTTCCTCCCCAGCGGCAGAGTGAGTTACAGGGAGCCAAAGGTGCCGTCCTTCCTCCCCAGGGGCAGTGCGAGTTACAGGGAGACAAAGGTGACGTCCGTCCTCCCCAGCGGCAGTGTGAGTTACAGGGAGCCAAAGGTACCATCCTTCCTCCCCAGCGGCAGAGTGTCCTGCAGGGAGCAGAGATAGTCGGTCTCGTCTCCAAGCAGCAGGACAATATATTGAAAGGGGAGACAGTCAGTCCCCCTCTCCACCAGCAGAGAGAGTGTCAGGGAGAGGAGCCTGTTACCCCCTCTCCCTAGTGGCTGAAAGTGTGTAAGGGAGAGGAGCTTGTTACCTATTGTTAACTATTGTTCAAGTGGTAGGGTCATTGTCATGGGTATTGTGCGGGGGGATGGTAACAGAATGTCAGTGATGACAATGACCCTAATATGTTAATTTATATATATATATATATATATATATATATATATATATTTAATAAGAATTAATAAAGCTGTGGACTTTATACTCCAACAGGATAAACTGTGTCCGAGTCTCATTTAATTCGTAATTTCAAATTGCACCTGCCGAATAACGACGGTGCCTATGTCATGGCTTACTTAGCTGATTAGAGTGGGACACTGTGAGCCTAGAATATTGCACCTCTTCACAATATTCTAATTTACTGAGATTGTGGATTTGGGGTTTTCATGAGCTGTAAGCCATAATCATCGCACTTATGACAAATCACAGCTTGAACTATCTTGCTTTGCATGTAATGCATCTATCTCATATATTAGCTTCCCCTTTTACGTTGCATTACTGAAATAAATGAACTTTTGCACATTTTCTATGTTGTTATTATTATTATTATTATTATGATTATTTAATAAAAGCTGTGGACAATTTGACCCATATACCTTAGTGTCAGTGTTTTATTGGGAAAGGTATGTGGGGTGGTCCTAGGTTCTGACTGCCCATATGGCGACTATACACCGGTCATGTATTTTCAACTATTGTCTGTTAAATTGCCCATGCAGCAATAACACAGTAAATACAAACAGCATTTTATCTGAAAGACAAACACAGACATGAAGACACAAACACGGACAGGTTGCAATTACACCGAACTCTGCACTTAAATACTATCACATGTGGAAATAGGAGAGTCCATTTAAAAATAGAATAGTCACTAGTATAATTAATAATTAACAATACATTCATTATATTATCAATGATTAGAAAATGAAAAGATAAGACTACATTCAGCAGATTAGAATTCTGCACGGTGTATTATATTAATGATTTAAATACTCTTTAATAAAACCAGAGATTCTATTTCAGTTTAAAACTGGTGGATTTAGTCAATTCTCTCATCTGAATAAACTGAATCAGGGCTTCTCTTACTGGGAATTGGACAGCTTAGCCCCAAGAAAACAAATATTTATATAAAGCTGAAACATATTTAATTTTTCCCTAATTACAGATTGTCTGGTTATTATTATTATTATTATTATTGGTATTTATTTAGCACGAACGTATTTTGCAGCACTTTACAATATTGATTGTCCTATAAATATCTCTGATATGTTTTCTATTCTTCTATTTATTGCTCCTGTTTGCAGACGTAAGATCTGGGCATTCCCTGTTCAAACCAGTGAGGGCCCTGAGGAGTGGACCCCAGAACTAGTAACCTTGTAGGAACCATAACTTCAGGCATTAAACATTTAATCCTTGGAACATTCCATATAAGTCGTCTGCTCTCTTGTCCTACCATGATATGTCCTACCTTTATGTCTTTCCACCCTTACTGAACTTCAATTGCCCTCTTTATTTCATGTTGTCCTTCCATCTCCAGTGTCTTTTTCTTTGCCTTCTTCTGACATGGTCTTCTCCTCCTTCACTCCTTCTGATTTCCCCTCCTTTCCTTTTGCTCTCCTTCTGATTTCCCATTTTTCCCCCTTTTGTGCTCTGTCACCATGTCCCTGTCAGTGAGCTCTGTCACCATGTTCCTGTCAGTGAGCTCTGTCACCATGTCTCTGTCAGAGTGTGCCCTGTCACAATGGCTATGTCAATGTGTGCTCTGTCAGTGTGCGCTCTGTAACCATGTCTCTGTCAGTGTGCTCTGTCACCATGTCTCTGCCACCATGTCTCTGTCAGTGTGTGCTCTGTAACCATGTCTCTGTCAGTGTGCTCTGTCACCATATCTCTGTTAGTGTGCTTTGTTAATGTGCTCTCTCCCTCTGCTCTATCAGTGTGCTCTGTCATCATGTCTCTATCACTCTGCTCTGTCTCTATATCTCTGTCAATATGTCTCTGTCGGTGACCCCATGTGATCCCACCATGTCTCTGTCAGTGTGCTCTGTCACCATGTCTCTGTCAACATGCACTGTTAGTGTACTCTGTCACCATGTCTCTGTCATTGTGCTTTGTCCCTCTGCTCTGTCAGTCTGCTTTGTCCCTCTGCTCTGTCGGTGTGCTTTGTTTGCACTCGTATTGATGTCTCTTGTCTATAAGATTTCTTCCGGCAGCAACATTCCTATTTAACAGCCAGTCTGCCCGTTCAGATTTTACCACCATCTTCAATCCATTAAGAAGTCCCTTCGCTAACAGTGGGTCACTCTGGGTAATTACAATAATTTCCATTCCTTTAATCTGTTGGTCCTCTAACATAATTATCGGGTCGACGTTTACTTCACTTACCTGAGGGTCCCGCACGCTGCTCTTCCACTTGTGTTTCTATATCTCATCTGCTCTAGATTGTAAGCTCACTCGAGCAGGGTCCTTATTAACCTCTTGTTTCTGTTAACATTTGTTAAAGTCTAGATTGCTGTTTTACCCCCACACTGAAACTGTGTAAATGACAATAATAATAAAACGAATCAGTGTGACCAACGTGTATTAGTTTATCAAGCTTTTATTTTATTTCTGTTTGTTAGTGGATGTGCTTTATTCGGTGGTCGTTTACAAGGTCAAACACTGCCCCGGCTCCTCTCCAATCACATGTATGAAGGTTTACCGAGATAGTTCAGCTCTGATTCTTTCTTGTGACACGCAACTCAAAACAAACTATAGCAGTGAATTGTTTGCTTGTAAACCTTTACAGACACTTAATAAAAACCATTAATAAAAATTACATTAATATGGGGACCCACAAAGCCACTGTGCCCGTCTCAGATGGATCAGTAAATGAAGAGTTTAATCGGTTATTTCTCCGTCTGTGCAAAAACCATCACAAAACTCAGCACACGATTTATCAATCCAGGGCACTGGTTATCAACCGAGTTTAATGTTTCTAGAAACGTGAGAATACATTTTTAATTTTCACAGTCAGAGACCAGCTGGCCGGGCTCTTTCCTGGCGTTATATGTGTAATCAATTCTAAAAGAGAGAGAATTATCATTCCCGCCACTGCAGATCTTTCTAGTTTATCTTTAAATAGATTGTGTGTTCTTCCCTCGAGGCGAATGTGAGATTCTCCCCCCTATCCAGCTACGGCAAGCTCGTCTTTATTTCCAAAAGCAGAAACTGTTCCGTATTTAGGATATGAAGTGCACATAAAGCAGGTTATTGAAATGATTTATTTTTATATAGTGTAGCTTTGTTACAGTGTATATACAGCCTCTCTATACTATCAAACAGCATGAATATTTCATTTTGCGTTCAGCATTTACACTGAGAAACTTCGAAACTCTTTGCTGGCCTAGCGTCGCCTTCCGTTCTGAGAACTCCGGAGGGAGTAAATTCAATCATTTTCTCCCTAAGTACTCAAAATTAGACGCTTATCTGTTGATCTTGTTACATCCTTTTAAAGAGCCCTTGCGGTGAGAATTTTTAAGAAAAAAAAAAAAGCAAAATAAATCCAGTGACACGAAGCCAGATGTCTCATTATGTTGCATTTCATGACAATAAGGGCTCTCTTTCTACTTTAAGGAGCTTTCCCTCTTCCGCCACCTGTTAAATTGAGGGGAATAAATAATGCTCTTTTATTAATCCTATTAAAGTAATAATCTGGGGGTAACAAAGGGGGCGATTAAATCCCTACTTCTCTTCTGCCGAGTCTTAATATGACAAATGATTTCCCTACAAATTATTCTGACACAGAGAAAGAAAATGCGTGAAAATGCCCAGATATCTTGATTTCTTCCACTCAGTAGAAGCTTCGATTTTTTTTCTGCGTTTTCTTTTTTTTTTTTTTTTACATCTACCTTCAGCGCTTTTCATGTTTTTTTTTCCTCTTAGATTGCTCAGATTAATGAGTGAGGCTTGGGAAATTAGGATGAGCCCTGCCTGTTAATGCAACATGAGAACAGCACAGAGAGAGACAGCCAGAAACGCACTCGCTGCTCTGTATCGATTGTTCTGCGGTCGCTGGGGATCTGCTTAAAGCAGTTGACTTTCCTCCACTCCTGAAGTTCTAAGGGGCTCATACCAAACAACAGGGACCAAAAAAAGCAAATCTCAACAAGTCTATAAAAAAGCCTATCAATTAGTCTTTGAAGGTCATAGAAAGTTTTTCAGCCTTCCTCCTCTTCCTAACACCAAAAACATAAATACATCTGAAGAATCCATTCAATTAAATATCTCTGAGTTCCAGCTGGTTCCTGAGTGAAAGGTCAGTGGAGTCCGGGAAGAGAGGAGAGACGCAAGACATAGCTTTATTCCTAATGATACCCAATGGTCAATCGCTCCCCAGCAGCGTGAGCTAGCCTCAAGCATCATTGTGCTCGGGGAAGCGATCGATCAGGTTAAAAAACATAATAATGATAACCCGTAGACATAATGTCAGCCAGTCCTATCCCTATTGGTTGACATTCAGGCAAGTTCCAGCAGCAGATTTGGACTGGACATCAAAGACTCCTGCAGGCCACGAATTCTCTACACCCACCGAGGGCACTTAACCCTTCTTTCATTATGGAAATTACTCAACCTTCATAACAGCCTCACAGTCCAGAGAGGAGCAAGAAACAGCCGTAAACATTTCTTAAAAGTGGAATCCTGAATGTTCCATATTTTATTATATATTTCTATATTTAATGCAGTCTGTTATGGGGAACATACAGCAGGTATAGTATATGAATAAATGAAAAAATAGAACTCCACTCATTTTGGATAAAATAGTAATTCCTGGCTAACGTAAAGTGAAGATTGCCACTAATTGATTTTTCAGTTTTCTCACTTTTCATGGCTTTGTAGCCATATCCCAGAACTTTCTATGTTTTATAGACCAGTAAAGAATCTTCTTACTAATGGAGGTGAACTTATTGTAATGTTTGTTTGTTGTCAAGGGCTTTTTTGTTTGTTCTTGCATTCTTAGAGCAAGCTTTTCTTTGTGAAGTTCCCATCTATTTCTCAGCTAATCGTCAGAAATTCATATGCTATTCATTCACTATAGTCTCCATTTAAAATTGTTGGATAAGATTTTAAAATTATTTCATATTTTTGATAAGCTTTTAAAATGATTTGATATTATGATACATTTTAAATGTTGTGATATTGTGGTCATTTTTGATATATTGATATATTTTAATATTTATTAAATACAATTTTAAAAGTTTATTCAAAAATATGAAATCATTTCAAAAGTTTACGTAATAGTATTAATAGTGTCTGAGGATATCCTATAACATTGATTGTTAGTCACTTATCAATGGGATAAAGTGGACGAAGAGTTTGAAACTCGAGTTCTTCAATTAAAATACCCATTTATTGATGCAAACTATAAAATTCAATAAAAAACATTTAGCACTATAATCACTGAAGGGTAGGAAATCTAACTTTCAAACTCTCCACAACCAAAGTCAGTGTTACAGAAACGAGGACATGGTCACGGTGTCTGCATGGAGCAACACCAGAATCTCACTTTCATATGTTTCCAAGACTTTATGATCAAGTACTAAAAGGCTTGAAAAAGACAGGCCCAAGAATGCACAATACGTTTTTATACCGGTCCTGGATTAGGGTCAACTCTATTTACATCTCAGCTAAAGAGTGTCCCACTCCCTTAAAGTAAATGAACCTTTAATGCTGCCACCTGTGCAAGTTCTGTTAAAAGGTGTAACTGCATGAAGCCGTGGTGACATGTATTTACATACTGGATGGTGCAACTTTCATTACAGAAGTACACCATACATTATATCACCTCAATCATTTCACTCCAAAAATGAGGATTTAGTAAGACTATAGTCGTACTACCATGTCCACATCCCCAAATGGGGTAGATTCTAATCTGTTTTTACGTGCTAAAAAGCTTATATTGCTCCACTATGCAATCCACCGCTTACGTAGAGTGTTCATCCAAAGGGCTTCATCAGGATTTGCATGTATGGAAATAGGGATTTGGAGAAGATGTGCAGAACTGTACATAGTTTAGAAATTGAGATCACTTTGGCAGCACCACTTTAATAAATTCATGTTCCGGGCACATCCCCCCAAAAAGGGAAAAGTAAGCAAGTGACAATTCTCAGCATCAAGAAGGAATGGTTTCAAAAACAGAATCTTTCCGAATCTTCAAACATGGAAACCTTACAGCAATAAAGGACCGTTAATGGTGTGTATAAGGAGTCACAATTGTATGTCACAAACCTGATGGCTAGTTCTGGTCACGTGATGCCAGTGGAGGATTTTGGTTGTCCCCATTTTCCAGTGTATTTGTGGAGACCTGACTAGACACCATCATTAATCAATGTCATACGATTCCCATGGAACACAGCAAAACATAGCAAAGCAGCACTGCTGTATCCTGCAAAGTGCCATCATCATGTCACAGAGGCAAAGCTGGCACCTTGCCCTGCAGATCAAGTGATCACACACCTGCGACAGGTGTGGCAGGAATATAGCCAGATGTGTAATAACTCCAATGAAGCCTTTCATAAACACCAGAAACAAGTTCCAACAAGCACACTGTGCCCACAATGTCACACATGCTCATACTACACAATATTTCCGCATAAGAGAGCATTTTAACAGCAGTCACGGCACAAACAAGTGAGACTGGCCAGCACCCCCACATTCTGGAATTTATACAGGTGTATCTCCCCTATAAGCCTTACTGCAATCCAAACACTAATCCTAACTACAACCCAATGACTAATCCTAACCCTAACTAGAAGCCAATGACTAATCCTAACCCTAACTAGAACCCAAGCACTAACCCTCACCCTTACTAAAACTAAAGCACTAAACCTAACCCTAACTATAGCCAACCATTAATTCTAACCCTAACTGCAACCCACACACTTATCCTAACCCTAACTAGAACCTAATCACTAAACCTAATCCTAACACTAACTATAACCCAAACACTAAACCTAACCCGAACTATAGCCTAACCATTAATTCTAACCCTAACTTCAACCCAAGCACTAATCCTAACCCAGACTGCAACATAAGCACTAAGCCTAACCTTAACTAAAACCCAGGAATAATCATAAACCTAACTATAACCCAGGCACTACTCCTAACCCTAACTATAACTCAATCACTAATCCTAACTATAACCGAATCACTAATCCTAACCCTAACTATAACCCAATCACTAATCCTAACAAGAACCCAAACACTAATCCTAATCCTAACTATAACCCAGGCACTAATCCTAACCCTAACTCTATCCCAAGCACGGATCCTAACTCAAACTGCAACATAAGCACTAATCCTAACTCTAACTATAACCCATGCACTAATCTTAACCATAACCCAAACACTAATCCTAGCCCTAACTACAACCCAAGCACAAATCCTAGCTTTAACTATAATCCAGGCACTAATCCTAACCCTAACTATCACACAGGCACTAATTTTAACCCTAACTATAACCCAGGCACTAATCTTAACCCTAACTACAACCCAGGCACTAATCCTAGCTTTAACTATCACCCAGGCACTAATCCTAACCATAACACAGGCACTAACTAGAACCCAGGCACTAATTCTAACCCCAGCCATAACCTAAACACTTATCCTAAGCCCAACTCTAACCCAAGCACTAATCCTAACCCAAACTCTAAACCTAGATCTATTCCTAACTCTAGTGCTAACCCCAATTCCAACCCTAACCTTTAAAAAAAAATGTAGAGAAAATATCAGTACAAAATAGCGGGGCGCCACAGTTAATCATCTATGATGATTCCATCCCATGACCCTCTGAAATATGATATTTGAGAAATATGGTTTTATAACAGTATGTATAAAAAAAAAAATATATATATATATAGAGAGAGAGAGAGAGAGAGAGAGAGACCGTTTTTCATGCACATTTTATTTATAATAATTTTTAACAATTTTCTATAATTATTAAAAAAAAATTCCTGATAATGTCCACTTCATATATATGTATTCTTTGTTAGTATTACCTCTGTTAGTAATATTATTGTATATAGACATAAATGTGAACACAGACCACAAGATTCTGAACTATTGCAAGATCGAAACACGTAGAGCACCGTTAAAAAGACCCTGATATTTGGTATACAAGCGGCCATTGAAGCACCTTTATTCACTATCCTTTACTTACATAGTTACATAGTTACATAGCTGAAAAGAGACTTGCGTCCATCAAGTTCAGCCTACCTCACATTTGTTTTTTGCTGTTGATCCAAAAGAAGGCAAAAAAAAACAGTTTGAAGCACAATTTTGCAACAAGCTAGGAAAAAAATTCCTTCTTGACCCCAGAATGGCAGTCAGATTTATCCTTGGATCAAGCAGTTGTTACCCTACATTGAAAGATTATATCCTTGAATATTCTGTTCTTGCAAGTATGCATCTAGTAGCCGTTTGAACATCTGTATGGACTCTGATAAAACCACTTCTTCAGGCAGAGAATTCCACATCCTGATTGTTCTTACAGTAAAAAAACCTTTCCTTTGCCTTAGACGAAATCTTCTTTCTTCCAGTCTAAACGCATGGCCTTGTGTCCTATGTAAAGTCCGGTTTGTGAATAGATTTCCACACAATGGTTTGTATTGGCCCCGAATATATTTGTACTTTAATTGTTTTGCACTTTACAATCTTGTGTCATGATCTTTGTGCTGTGAAGGTAGTTGGTTTCAGCTCCTATCCACAAGCGTTTTTAGCCTATTCAGGCTGTTGCGATTGTTGCACATTTATGTTTGTGCCATTGCTTAATACACATATGTTTAAACTTTTAATAAACTCTACATAGACTTTAATAATTGTTTTTTCTCTCTCTTCACATTTGAGAATACTCCATACAAAGCTGGTAATTATAAAGTGATTGTGGTGTCCTCTATTTTGTTTTGATATTTTATCTACAGTTTGTTTTTATGTTTGTAAAAGGTTAGGAGTGACCTTAGGACAGAGGCTTGCCTGCACTTATCAGATAGACCTGGTAGTGTCGAAACATTGCTGGTTTTGCCCCAATAAAGGTGCTATTTTTTTATCCCAGAGTGTCTGAACCGTTATTTATTTTGCATATCTTGGAAGGGATGCCTGGCCAGCCCTGGTATCCAGTACGCCTCTAATTTTGAAATCTGCTGGCATCCCTTGATGGGCGTAATCTCCCCTTTTGCCAGAGTAGCCACCATTTGATGGGCCAAATTGCACCTTTATTGAATGAAACTTCCCCTTGAAGGGAGGACCCACTCCTTGATGGGCTTTGATGGTAGGACCCAACCTATGATGAGCTGAACTCACCTGTGATGGACCAAACCACCCCTTGAATGGAGGACCCACCTACTGATGGGCCGAATCACCCCTTGAATGGAGGACCCACCTACTGATGGGCCGAATCACCCCTTGAATGGAGGACCCACCTACTGATGGGCCGAATCACCCCTTGAATGGAGGACCCACCTACTGATGGGCCGAATCACCCCTTGAATGGAGGACCCTCCACTTGACAGGCCAAAATCCCCCCAAAGTG
>OW240914.1:359547987-359565716 GCA_933207985.1 Pelobates cultripes
CTGCTCTGTGTCAGGGTGTATCAGGGGCTCTGAGGACAGGTGTCAATCCATATCTGCCAAGTGACCCTATGTAGGGGGAACAGTCTCTATTCTGCTCTGTGTCAGTGTGTATCATGGTCTCTGAGGACAGGTGTCAATCCATATCTGCCAAGTGACCCTATGTAGGAGGAACAGTCTCTATTCTGCTCTGTGTCAGTGTGTATCATGTTCTCCGAGGACAGGTGTCAATCCATATCTGCCAAGTGACCCTATGTAGGAGGAACAGTCTCTATTCTGCTCTGTGTCAGTGTGTATCAGGGGCTCTGAGGACAGGTGTCAATCCATATCTGCCAAGTGACCCTATGTAGGGGGAACAGTCTCTATTCTGCTCTCTGTCAGTGTGTATCATGGTCTGTGAGGACAGGTGTCAATCCATATCTGCCAAGTGACCCTATGTAGAGGGAACAGTCTCTATTCTGCTCTGTGTCAGTGTGTATCATGGTCTCTGAGGACAGGTGTCAATCCATATCTGCCAAGTGACCCTATGTAGGAGGAACAGTCTCTATTCTGCTCTGTGTCAGTGTGTATCATGGTCTCTGAGGACAGGTGTCAATCCATATCTGCCAAGTGACCCTATGTGGGAGGAACAGTCTCTATTCTGCTCTGTGTCAGTGTGTATCATGGTCTCTGAGGACAGGTGTCAATCCATATCTGCCAAGTGACCCTATGTAGGGGGAACAGTCTATTCTGCTCTGTGTCCGTGTGCATCAGGGGCTCTGAGGACAGGTGTCAATCCATATGTCAAGGTGTCAATATGTCATATGTCAGGTGTCAATCCATATTCATTGTGATTTAGGAATGTTAGGTGATTTATGCTCTTTATGGATTAAAACCAGACTCTGCATCAACTGTGTAATTTTCCATGGGAGTTTTGCCATGGATCCCCCTCCGGCATGCCACAGTCCAGGTGTTAGTCCCCTTGAAACAACTTTTCCATCATTATTGTGGCCAGAAAGAGTCCCTGTGTGTTTTAAAATTCGCCTGCCCATTGAAGTCTATGGCGGTTCGCCCCGGTTCGCCGGTTCGCGAACATTTGCGGAAGTTCGCGGTCGCCGACCGAAAATTTCGTGTTCGCGACATCACTAATCTTCATTACTTTATTTGCCTGTTTTACTGTAGTACATTATGCAGTTGTGCTTTTATGCTGTGATGCATTTAAGCTTTGATATCTTTAAACTAGTGCATTATACAGCTGTACCTTATTTTTAGGATTGTGGTACATTATGCGGTTGTGCTTTTGCTAGGAAGCATTTAAGCTGTGTGGCATTTAAGCTGTGTGGCATTTAAAACTGTTTCATTTAAATTTGCATTTAATACTGTTTCATGTAATACCGCAAGTCATTGGAAACCGCAGTACATTTGGAAATCCGCAGTACATTTGGGAAACTGCAGTACGTTTGAAGACTGATATATTTTAAAAACTGTGTTACATTTTGGGAACTGTGTTACCTTTTATACCTTGAGGCCTTTAGACTGTGGTGCCTTTAAACTTTGACCTTTTTGCTCCTGGTTGCCTTTTAAACTTCCTTGCAGGCACTTTTGTTATCTTTTTTGCTTCCCCCTCGGTCCCATTGATTTATTCCCGGTTCCCTGGGTGTTTAGGGGCCATGTAGGCTTCAGACAGAGTCCTCTCCCTGTTCTCTAAACAGCAAACACACTCAGAATAGGCCCACATGTGCAGTTTGTGCCTTATTGGGCCTAATACAGATGACTTGCATTGTGGGAATACAAGTTGTGGCAGCCATCTTGGATAAGGGCAATTGCCAGACAGTGCCTAAAATAAAGGAAAATTACAGTAAGCATACACTTATTGGGTAAGTATTTGCAGGGTCTCCAGACATGGATAAGTGCTGTCTTTAGCCTGTTTTAAAGCTGTTTCGCTGGTTTCTTATAGAATTTAACAGTGCACATTTTTTCTTAATACTTTACCACAGGTAATATTTAGTTATTATTATTTGTCAGGTGTCTGATTCTTCACCAGGATCTGGTTATGAGGAGAAAACAGTGGAAGGAATCGGTTATGCACTGACTTCCTCCAGAAGGTTGTCGCTTCAGCGTGACCTATCACTGTGCAGCCACATGACATGCGGGCAGGGCTTACAAAGTAAGTTCCAGAGGCGTTAGGGGTAAGAAAAGAAGCCAGGCTTTAACCTGTGGAGGAAGTTATTTCCAACCCCAGAACTACACCACCTAAGTTGCACACTTATGGATCATAGGTGGACACAGCCCTGTCCAAAATTTTACGCCTACCATTGCAGGAGGCCAGCCAGCTGTGATTTCCGCAGCTGTTTCTACAAACATGAAATATGTGATTAAAGATCTAAAGGCTACTATGGAGAGAGATATTAAAAGCCAAGATTGAAGAGGCAGTCTGAAGTCTTCAGGTTACAACTGACTTCTTCACAGAAACTTCCCTAGATGTAACTAGGATATTCTCTGGATCAAATGGCTTTATCTATAGCAACTAAGAAAGCATTATGGTTCTGTTACTGGGATGATGACTCATCCTACAAGTCTGCACTCTACACCATTCTATTTGAAGGGGTGGTGCAGTTTGGGAAAACTTTGGATAATTCCATTGAAAAGGCGAATGAGGGCTGCAAGATATTGGTACCTTAGGATGGAAGTTCCAAGGATCCCAGCTCCTCATAGTCTGACTGGAGAACCTCCAGTGACCAGTATTTCTGAGATACATGGAGCTACTGGCCCTGCAGGGAATACTCCAGAGGTAACTCATGGCAGTTGGTAAACCTTCCTTTCAAGGTTCTAATGGAGCTATAACGCAGTCGTTTTGCTCTTCAGCAATGAACATATCTCCTCCAGTACTATGAGCCTCATTTTTCTGATCACACATACCTGGGCTCATCATACTCTGGAGGCTTGAGTGGTATCCATGGTCCAAATTGATATAGACTGGAGTTTTTTCTTAACGGGCACAGGAGTCTCCTTACCAACAGGAGTATTAAGACCAATGAATCAAAAGGTAAAGTACTGAAGGAAGAAGCCTTCTGGACGAAGAGGTGATTTTTTTTTTTTAGGTCCCAGAACAAGAGCAGTTCCAGGGACAAGTTTTGCCTCCCTTCTGGTGCTAAAAGGAAAAGCACATGAAAGCCTACACTGGACCTAAGAGGGGCCAACAAGAGGCTGAATGTTAGTCTTCGGGATGGAGTCAATCAGATTCATATCTCAAGCAATCTGGAAGGATACTTTCCTTACTTCTATATATCTCAAGGTTGCTTACTTTCAGTCCAATCTGCAGAGATCTTCGGCATTAGCTCAGAAGAGAACTTCCCATTTAGTGCCCTACCATTTGGCCTCAATGCGGCCCCAAGAATCTTTCTATGTGCTTATAGTGTTATTGAGAGTCCAGAACTCCACCTGGTTCCATTATCTGGATGATCTACTTCTGATAGCCTTAGACCCTCAGAAGGCAGGCACACATAGGTATGTAGTTCTTTCATAACTCCTAAAGTTTGGTTGCTTGATGAATATCAAGAAAAGCAGTTTCAGACCAGCTCAGTGGTTGACATTCCGGAGTGGAAAATTCTAGGCTCTGCTGTTCCCTATCTCGAGAACAGTTCCACAGGTTGTAAAGGTTTTCTCTCCCAGTTTCTTCATTTCTGCTTGGTAACAGCAAGAAAATAGATGCAACTACTAGGAATCCTGGCTTCCACCAGCAGACTTATCAGATGGGCCCAATGGCATATCTGGATTCCTTACAGATCCTTCCTATCTTGGTCTAACAAGAGAAAGATTATTGGAGCCAGCCACTTACTATGTCCCCATCAGTGGAGTTGCACCTTACCCTGGCAGCTGATAGAGGGATTAGATCTCTGAGTTTCCAGTGAACAGAACCTCATTGGTCAATTATTAGCTCGAATTCCAGTTTTTATAAGATTGGTTGCACAGTGTTTGGACCATGTTGCACAATATTTCCATTCATTTGTGTGGAATCAAGTCATTTTCAAGGCTCTTCTTCACTGCAGAGGCTTGCTGAAGAACGAGTGGGTCCAAATATGCTCAAATATCAATGCAACTGTATCCTATATCTACCAAGATGGGTCTCACAGATACGTATTGATGGTATTCCAGCCCATAATGATCAGGGCACAGAAGAACAACCAGTGGCTCAGAATACCATGGCTGTTTGCTGGAGCCGAATAACTGTGGACAAGGTGGATTAGCAACATTGTCCTGACGTATCCTCATGGTTGACGCAGATTGTCTGATACCCTACATAGATCTGATGGCCATTTCTTGGAACTATCAGGTCCAGAAGTATTTTTTACAAGCTAGGACCAGAATGCTCAGGTTCAGGATACACTGGCTCAAATTTAGAATTTTAGTCTGATGTACATATTTTCCTGTTTTCTTAAAAAAGCAATGCAAAAGGTGACAGTGGAAGACTGTGTCGACTCTAATTCCTATGATGCATAAGATGATTCTGGAACCTCCAAGGGAAATTCCTGTATGTCCAGACCTATTACAAGGCCCCATGACACACCAGGATCCTCAAGTTCTGGTGTTGATGCAGGAGTCCATATTAGTATAGGCATCCCTGAGCCGGTCATTGAGATCCTCTTACAATCCTATACAGGCTTTACTAAGCTTGACATGCTTTTGTCTGTTGGAATTACTCCTCGTTCAGGCCTTGAAAGGTTCTGTGTTATAACACTCTAGAGCTGCACTTTGCTTCATATAGGCATTGATTGAAATCATGCCTCCACTGAGTGTGGTGAAGCCAATATGTGACGAACCACTGGTCACACGGGCCCTGACTGAACCATTATTCGAACCTCTAGAAGGAGCTTCCATGGTGGTAGCACAGAAAGTGCTGGTGGCTGGTACCCCAGGAAGGAAAATGGGTGAACTCCAGGCTTTATCCTGTGAACCCCCTTTCACTACTTTTCAACAGATATGGTCGTCTTGCATTTGGCACCTGAAGATCCTGCCTGAAGATTCTCTACCTGTACTGAAGGGTACCAATTGAGCGTTGATGCCCCTGGTGCTTTGCTTCATGTAAGCAACAATTGAACTCAAGCCTCCGCTGAGGGTGTTGAAACCAATATGTGACGTACCACTGGTCTCACAGACTCTGACTGAACTTCTAGCAGGAGCTTCCATGATGTTAGCCCAGACGTTGCTGTTGCTGGTGACTGGTACCTCAGTGGGGTGAATGTGTGCACTTAGCTGCACTTTGCTTCATATAGGCATTGATTGAAATCATGCCTCCACTGAGTGTGGTGAAGCCAATATGTGACGTACCACTGGTCTCACGGGCCCTGACTGAACCATTATTCGAACCTCTAGAAGGAGCTTCCATGGTGGTAGCACAGAAAGTGCTGGTGGCTGGTACCCCAGCAAGGGAAATGGGTGAACTCCAGGCTTGATCCTGTGTACCCCCATTCACTGAATTTCAACAGGATATGGTTGTCTTGCATGTAGCACCAGTGATCCTGCCTAAAGTGAGAGCCTTTCAATGCCATTCTCTACCTGTAGCAAAGGAATTGGGGCATTCTCCACTAGTGCTGTTACAGCATCTCGTGGGCTTCCATGGCAATGGTCTCTGCTGAAACTTTGTAAAGTTGGCATTTGGACCTCTTTGAACTAGTTTGTTCTGCATTACATATTGGACATTGAAGCAATTAATGTGGCACGATTTGGACGTCACGTCCGTTCTCTACCTGTGCTGGAGGGTATTGGGGCACTCTCCTCTCATGCTGTTGCAGCAACATGGATTGCCATGGCAATGGTTTCTGCTGACACTTTTTGTAAGCTAGCATTTGAACCTCTTTAGACACGTTTGTCTGGCATTTCATACTGTTCGTTAAAACAGTCTATGATGCACAATTTGGTACTCAAGTACTTAACTCAGTTCATTCTTCAATCTATGTTGAATTATTCTGATAATTTGATTGGCTACTCTGTCCCTCCCTTTGTAAGCTTGGGTATTCCCCATGTGTATATGCTGCCATGATTAGCCAGGAAAGTGGAAAATGTATTCATACTTACCGTAATTTTCTTTTCCTGGCTATTATTCATGGCCGCATATACTTCCCACCCATTAATGTCTCTGTTTATGTACTGTAGAGCTTGTAAACTGACTGAGGACCTTAGGGATGGAGCCTCCTTTTAAAACCTTGGTGGTTTTCCTGTCCTATCGGCTGTAGGGGAGGAGCTAACCCATGTGTATATGCTGCAATGAATAATAGCCAGGAAAAGAAAATTACGGTAAGTATGAATAGATTTTACACTATGTTATAATGTGCGTTTAATTATATATCTTATATTCTATAATGTGTGTTTAATGTATATATCATATATCTTATAATGTGCGTTTAATGTATATATCTTATATCATATAATGTGTGTTTAATGTGTATATATATATTATATTCTATAATGTGTGTTTAATGTATATATCTTATATCATATAATGTGCGTTTAATGTATATATCTTATATGTTATAATGTGCTTTTAATGTATATATCTTATATTCTATAATGTGTGTTTAATGCATATATCATATATCTTATAATGTGCGTTTAATGTATATATCTTAAATCTTATAATGTGTGTTTAATGTATATATCTAATATTCTATAATATGCGTTTAATGTATATATCTTATATCTTATAATGTGTGTTTAATGTATATATCATATAATGTGTGTTTAATGTATATATATATTATATTCTATAATGTGTGTTTAATGTATATATCTTATATCATATAATGTGCGTTTAATGTATATATCTTATATTGTGTGTTTAATGTATATATCTTATATTCTAAAATGTGCGTTTAATGTATATATCTTTTATCATATAATGTGCATTTTATGTATATAGCTTATATCTTATAATGTGTTTAATGTATATATCTTATATCCTATAATGTGTGTTTAATGTATATATCTTATATGTTATAATGTGCTTTTAATGTATATATCTTATATTCTATAATGTGTGTTTAATGCATATATCATATATCTTATAATGTGCGTTTAATGTATATATCTTAAATCTTATAATGTGTGTTTAATGTATATATCTAATATTCTATAATGTGCGTTTAATGTATATATCTTATATCATATAATGTGTGTTTAATGTATATATCATATAATGTGCGTTTAATGTATATATCTTATATTCTCTGTGTGTTTAATGTATATATCTTATATCTTATAATGTGCGTTTAATGTATACATCTTATAATGTGCGTTTAATGTATATATCATATCATGTGTGTTTAATGCATATATCTTATATTATATAATGTGCGTTTAATGTATATATCTTATATCATATAATGTGCGTTTAATTTATATATCTTATATCTTATAATGTGTGTTTAATGTATATATCTTATATCTTATAATGTGCGTTTAATGTATATATTTTATAATGTACGTTTAATGTATATATCATATAATGTGTGTTTAATGTATATATCTTATATCATATAATGTGCGTTTAATGTATATATCTTATATCATATAATGTGTGTTTAATGTGTATATCTTATAATGTGCGTTTAATGTATATATCTTAAATCTTATAATGTGTGTTTAATGTATATATCTTATAGTCTATAATGTGTGTTTAATGTATATATCTTATATCATATAATGTGCGTTTAATGTATATATCTTATATCATATAATGTGTGTTTAATGTATATATCTTATATTCTCTAATGTGTGTTTAATGTATATATCTTATATCTTATAATGTGCGTTTAATGTATATATCTTATAATGTGCGTTTAATGTATATATTTTATATCATATAATGTGTGTTTAATGTATATATACTATATCATATCATGTGTGTTTAATGTATATATCTTATATCATATAATGTGCGTTTAATTTATATATCTTCTATAATGTGTGTTTAATGTATATATCTTATATCTTATAATGTGCGTTTAATGTATATATTTTATAATGTACGTTTAATGTATATATCTTATATCATATAATGTGTGTTTAATGTATATATCTTATATCATATAATGTGCGTTTAATTTATATATCTTCTATAATGTGTGTTTAATGTATATATCTTATATCTTATAATGTGCGTTTAATGTATATATTTTATAATGTACGTTTAATGTATATATCTTATATCATATAATGTGTGTTTAATGTATATATCTTATATCATATAATGTGCGTTTAATTTATATATCTTCTATAATGTGTGTTTAATGTATATATCTTATATCTTATAATGTGCGTTTAATGTATATATCTTAAATCTTATAATGTGCGTTTAATGTATATATCATATAATGTGTGTTTAATGTATATATCTTATATCATATAATGTGTGTTTAATGTATATATCTTATATCATATAATGTGCGTTTAATGTATATATCTTATATCTTATAATGTGCGTTTAATGTATATATCTTATATCTTATAATGTGCGTTTAATGTATATATCTTATAATGTGCGTTTAATGTATATATTTTATATCATATAATGTGTGTTTAATGTATATATCTTATATCTTATAATGTGCGTTTAATGTATATATCCTATATCATATCATGTGTGTTTAATGCATATATCTTATATCATATAATGTGCGTTTAATTTATATATCTTATATTCTATAATGTGTGTTTAATGTATATATCTTATATCTTATAACATGGGTTTAATGTATATATCTTATAATGTGCGTTTAATGTATATATCTTATATCATATCATGTGTGTTTAATGTATATATCTTATATTATATAATGTGTGTTTAATGTATATATCATATAATGTGTGTTTAATGTATATATATTATATTCTATAATGTGTGTTTAATGTATATATCGTATATCATATAATGTGCGTTTAATGTATATATCTTATATCTTATAATGTATGTTTAATGTATATATCTTTTATTATATAATGTGCGTTTAATGTATATATCTTATATTATATAATGTGCATATAATGTATATATTATTTTCCTGGCTATTATTCATGGCAGCATATACACATGGGTTAGCTCCTCCCCTTAGAGCCGATAGGTCAGGAATAAAACAAACCTTTAAAAGGCGTGTCCCTGCCTAGGTCCCTCATTCTTTTTCCTGTCCTACAGCCCTTAGGATGTAAGCATTTTTTCTCCCTTTACTCAGGGACATGTAGGTTTTTTCCCTCTTCATTACTATATTTGTTTTTGCTATGGTGCCTGTATGCCTTTATACTGTGGTGTGTTTATACTATGGTACTTTTACACTGTGATATCTTGAAACTGGGGTGCAATATGCAGCTGTGCCTTATGCTATGATCCATTTAAACTGTGATATCTTTAAACTGTGATATCTTGAAACTGGGGTGCAATATGCAGCTGTGCCTTATGCTATGATCCATTTAAACTGTGATATCTTTAAACTGTGATATCTTTAAACTGGGGTGCAATATGCAGCTGTGCCTTATGCTATGATCCATTTAAACTGTGATATCTTTAAACTGTGATATCTTGAAACTGGGGTGCAATATGCAGCTGTGCCTTATGCTATGATCCATTTAAACTGTGATATCTTTAAACTGTGATATCTTTAAACTGGGGTGCAATATGCACTGGGGTGCAATATGCAGCTGTGCCTTATGCTATGATCCATTTAAACTGTGATATCTTTAAACTGTGATATCTTGAAACTGGGGTGCAATATGCAGCTGTGCCTTATGCTATGATCCATTTAAACTGTGATATCTTTAAACTGGAGTGCATTGTGCAGCTGTGCCTTTACTGCCTTATGCTGTGATGCCTTTTTTACTAAAATGCCTTTAACCCCTTAAGGACGCAGCTTCAAAAACTGGACCTACCCTTAAGGACACAAGCATTTTTTGCATTTTCTGCTGTTTGTGTTCAACCTCCGTTTGCATTTTTCTTATTTATTGAACCAACACATGTTAAATATCGTTTTTTAAAGGACAAAACGAGCTTTAATCTGATGTGACATATACATATATAAATTCTTATTTATTATAAAAAAATAAAATGAAAAAAAATAGTTTTTTTCACAGTTTAGGCAATAATAATGTGTGTATAATAAGTGCAGCTTAAGGAAAGTAATTTTAAAAATATTCGATTAGTTGTTCTGATTTTCAGAGTACATAATATGTCTAGGATTTCAGCTTATTTTGAAAGTTACAGGTTACAAAATACAAGGAGTAAAAAAAATTTTTTATGTGGAGCTATTTTAGAATTCGGCATGTTTATCTTGTAAGCTTAATAGCCATCACAGAAAGCAAAATTGCCGCACAAAAGTATATATTTATATAAAGCACACATCACAGGCTATTTACCAAAGGGTATTCTGACACTTTTTACGTAGCCATTTCGCCGCCAATCTCTGCTAAACAGTGTAGTAAAAATTTTTTTTTTTCAGATTTCTAACATACACACATAAAACAAGGATTTTTAATGTGTATTTCATAAAGCTGATATACACTACTGCTGTAGAAAACCCTATATTGTTTTCAGCCATATCAACTGAGTAAAACGATACCCCCAATCTATGCCTTTGCCACTATCCTGTGAAGTTACAGTGCCATAAAAGAGACCTGACCATTTCAGTTTTCACAGTGATAATTTTGATAGATGAATTTGATGGGGGCAAGTCTTTTTTTGGGGCATTGTAGCAGTTTAACTGTTGAATTTATCCCTCAAGGACCTACTATTGGTGAAAGTAGACACTACATTGTATCACATATGGTGTATATTGTGCCTTAACGTGATGACATTTTTTTCACCAGTTTATGTCGAACTTTGTGGTAAAAAATTTTTTTTTTTCATTTTTTACATACACGTTACATTTTTTTGGGTCATTTTTCAAGTCTGGTATGTGCCACTTTGATCAAAACCCCATAATTCTGCTCAGCAAACTATTCTGAATAAAACAATACCCCCAATGTATGTCTTTGCCACTATCCTGTGAAGCTACAGTGCCTTATAAGAGTCCTGCCCATTACAGTTATTACTATTAGAATTTTGATAGATGCATTTGGTGTGTCTATATCACATTTTAGGGCATTGTAGCAGTTTGACAGTTAAAATGACCCCATAAACGCATACCATTTGTGACAGTAGACACCACGGGCTATGGTATATGGTATATTTTGAGCTTTATTATACAGTTAGGTCAGCACCAATTTCTTTCATATTTTATCATATAGTTTTATTTTTGCATTTTTATACACATGTTGTATTTTAGTGGTTAATTTTGGAAACTTGATATATGCTACTGTAAATTAAATCACCAAGTTATTCTCAGCTATATTTCCTGAGTACAAAATGACCCCCTTTGTACACCTTAGCCAGGTTTTTGTGAAAAAATACAGGGCTAAAATCATACCCGGCCCAGTACAGTTTTTCTTAAATGGTAAATTGACGATGGGTCATTGTTTCATTTTGGGGCATTTTAGTCGCTCATATATTTAAATTACGCCACCAATGCGAACCATTTACAAAAGTGGACACCATGGGGACGCTCACATAAAACATTATAAGCTTTATTGAAGTGACATTTTGTTACCATTTTGTTTCAAAGTTTGTAGTATTTATTTTTATTTTAACATTTTTACATACACACAGTGTGTTTGACGCTTATTTTTTAAATCTTGTGTGTCCCACTGTCATAAAATTATCTTAGCTGTACTCAGCACCATCTTCTCAGTACAAATATACCCCATATGTATATCTTTGGAAAGTAGCGAACTTAATCTTAATCCCAATCTAAATCCCTAATCCTAAACCAAGCCCTAATTCTAAACCAAATCCTAATCCCAAATCTAACCTTCAATCTAATATTAAACCCTTACCACAATCCTAATCCATAACATAATCCCATGTGTAACCCTAATTATAACCTTAATCCTAATCTCAATCCTACCTTTAGCAATAGTGTTAAAATGATTCCCCCTGTTGGTGTCAGCAGAGGAATTCCCTTGCTATATTCAGCAAGGGATGCCCGTGCTCATCCTAATCTGAACCATAATCTGAATCCTAATCTGGAACATAATCCCAATACTACAATTAATTATAAACCTAATCTTAAACATAAACTTAATAATAAACTTAATAATAAACCTGATAATAAATCTAGTACTTATTCTAAACCGAATAATAATCCTTAATTGTAATCCTTAATTTAATCTTAATCCCAAAGGTTTCCCTCTACTAATATAAGTACTGATATTAGTAATGGGGTTTTAAACTAAAATAGACAGTGGTATGTTGCTGCCATCTACTGGCTATTTTCAGTATTGCAGTCTCCAACCTCTTACATTGAAGACATTGTGCCCAATGCAATGCGATCTGTGCTGGGCAACTGAAAATGCCCAGTACTGATCAGAATGGCATTGGGGCATAGAGGGTGACCCTCCAGGGTCTGTTCAGACCCTGGGGGTCTCCCAAACACCAGATCACTTGAAAGAATGACTGTATCTGAGCTTGATTGCTCAGCTGCAGTGTTCTTTGTGGATTTAAATGGCTACATGCAGTGCTGACTTTCAGCACTGCATGCAGCTCATCAAAAAGTCTGGGGCTAAAAATGGCCCCAGCTGACAGAGGGAAGCACCATGTATCTATTGATACCTAGGTTTCCTGGTGTGAGCAGAGATGTAACCCTGCTCACACTACATTGCTGTCTATGGGCAGGGCCGGACTGGGTAATAGACCCTGCTGGAAAAATACTGCATGATGGAAATTTTTCTGTCATGCATCCTTAAGGGGTTAACTTTGGTTATTTTACACTTTGTTGCCTTTTTATAACCTTGCAGGCACTTTTACTTTATGCTTCCCCCTCGGTGTCGGAGATTTATTCCCGGTTTCCTGGGTGTTCAGGGGCTATGTATGCTGCAGACCGAGCTCTCTCCCCGGTCTCTAGCCAGCAAATGCACTTGGGAGATGCCCGCGCATGTGCAGTTTGTGCCTTAAAAGCCCAATACCGATGACTTGCATTATGGGAATACAGATTGCGGTAGCCATCTTGGTTTAGGGCGATTGCCAGTAAGTACCTAAAATGGAGGGAAATTTACTGTAAACATCCCAAACTTATCTGGAAAGTATTTGAAAGTATTTCCAGACAGGGGTAAGTGCTGTTTCAACCAGTTTAATCTGTTTGACTCTTTTTATGGTTATAGAATTTGACAGTGCCTTTTTGTACTTTTATACTTCGCCACATGTAATATTTTATTTTTGTTCATTTTATGTCTGAATCTACACCGTGTTCTGATTGTGATGGAAATGCAGTGGTAGGAAAACTGTTATGCATTGCCTGTCTTCAGAAGGTAACCTCTTCAGCTTCACCTATAGCTGTGCAGCCACAGGACATGTTGGCATAGCTTACAAAGGAAAGTTGCACGGTATTTTCTGAATCTACACCATGTTTTGGTTCTGATATGAAAGCAGTGTAAGAAAACCGTTCTGCTCTGACTGTCTCCATAAGGTAGCTGCTTCAGCATCAACTATACCGGCGCAGCCACATGGCAGGTGGGACGATGCTACCGCTTGACAACTCGGCTTTTACGCAAGCCTATGGATCAAAAGTGGACGCAGACCTATCCAAATTTATACGCCTGCAGATGCATGTTGTCATCCAGCTGTAGTTTTCACTGCTGTTTCTAGAACCATGAAAATAATGTTTAAAGATCTAATGCTACTGTGGATAGAGATATTAACAGCCAAGATTGAAAATGCAGTCTGGAGTCTTCAGGTTACAAGTGACTTCTTCACAGAAGCTTCCCTATATGTAACTAGGATATTCTCTCGAACAAATGGCTTTATCTACAGCAAAAAGCTTTAATGAATTCACTAAAAGGCAGCTGAGGGCTGCAAGGTATTTGTACCTCAGGACTGAAGATCCAAGAATCCGGCTCCTCAGGGTCAGACATTCGAACCTCCAGTGACCAGTATTTCTGAGATACATTACTGACCCTGCAGGGAGGACTCCAGGGGTAACTCGTGGCAGTTGGTAACCTGCCTTTCAAGGTTCTAATAGAGCTATGAGGCAGTCATTTTGCTCTTCAGCAATAAACTTGTGTCTGTCCTCCAGTACTAGGAGCCTTATTTTTTCTGATCAGACATACCTGGGCTCGTCACATTCTGGTGACTTGGGTGGTATCCATCGTCCAGATGGATATAGACTGGAGTTTTTTCTTCAGACACAGGAGTCTCTATACCTACAAGATAATTCAGACAGATTTCTCAAAGGTATAGCACCAAAGGAGTATGTATGAAACCTTCTGGACCAAGCTGTGATTTCTTAGGTCCCTTAACAAGAGCAGTTCCTGGGACAATGTTTGCCTCTTTTCTGATGCTAAAAGTAAAGGCACATGGAAGTCTATACTGGACCTAAGAAGCCTTCAGGATGGAGTCAATCAGATCCATATCCCCAGCAATTTGGAAGGGCAAGTTCCTTATCTCTATATCTCAAGGATGCTTATTATCATTCCAATCAGCCTAGATCTTCAGCACTATCTCAGAAGAGAACTTCCAATTCGTGCCCTACCATTTGATCTCACTGCAGCCCCAATAACCTTAGTGCTTATAGTGATATTGAGTGTCCAGAACACCACCTGGTTCCATTATCTGGATGATCTACTACTGGTAGCCTCAGACCCACAGAAGGCAGGCGAGAGAGGGATAGAGTTCTGTCAGAACGCCTGAAGTTTGGCTGCTTGATGAATACCAAAAAGCGCAGTCTCACGCCAGGTCAGAGGATGACTTTTCTGGGTGGAGTATTCTATACTCTGATTTCCCCTATCCCAGGAACAGTTCCACAGATGGTGGAAGTTTTCTCTTCCAGTTTCTTCATTTTCGCTTGGTAACAGCAAGAAAGTAGATGCAACTACTAGGAATCCTGGCTTCCACCATCAGGCTTGTCAGGTGGGCTCAATGACATCTGAGGATTCCAAAAGGGTCCTTCCTATCTCAGTTCAACAAGAGAAAGATGAATTGGAGTTAGCCACTGACGATGTCACCATCGGTGAAGTTACACCTTACTTGGTGGCTGAAGTAGAGAATATGTCTCTGGATTTCCTATGAACAGAACTTTGCAATTGTAAGCTCAGATTCCAGTTTTCAAGGATTGGATACACATTGTCTGGACCATGTTACGCAAGGTCTGTGGATAAGGGAAGGAACTCTTTCCATCCAAGGTTATGGAATGTTATTTTCAGGGCTCTTCTTCACTTCGGAAGGTTGCTAAAGAACAAGTGGGTCCGTATTTTCTCAAATAGCAATGCAAATGTGTGGCAAAGTTAGCCACTTGGGATTACAAGAGACTTTCGTGCATTGAACAGCTTTCAGGACCCTGGAAATGGTCCTACTTCATATTACCTAGTATATGTGAATAGGAGCATTCGTATGCCAGCAGCACGAAAAGCCACCAGCATTCAACTGGGAGTTTCATGAACAGTAACCTGCAAATCTGTCCGTGAAACGAAATACTGCCGAATGGGAGACCACCCTGGTATGGTCGTGTATCTCCCATTAACTAAGTTGCAACATTGTTTCCATCACTTGCTAATAGGATTTGTGGGTGACTGCCATTCGTATACCGAACACGTGGTGGCGGCCATCTTTGTTCGCTAAAAGCTCAGTGGTGTTTGGTCGTCGAGTGCCTGGAACTAAAATCGGCTACTTGATTTCCAAACACCGCTGGACTTCCAGACCATTCAGGCAACTCACTCTTTCGATAAAATAAAGCCTTTCACATGTTCTTTCGTTTAAACCCCGGTTCAACTAAAAGTGTATTTCGTATGACATTCAGTTATTTCTGCAGGGATCTGATCGTATTTCGTCAGAATACCCACAATCCAATGAGGGGTCATTCGTGTAATTCCGCTGTAAATTGCCTATGTTACAGAATTTAATGTAAAAATATCTGTTTTACTGTACATACAAGTAATGTAATTATCTCACAGCCACTTATTGATGAAGCAATTACAGCCCATGATGAGCAGGGCACAGGAGAACAACCAGGGGCGCAGAATACAATGGCTGATTACCTGAGCCAAGTAACAGTGGTCAAGGTGGCAACTTTGTCCCGACATATCCTCAGGGTTGACTCAGATTTGGCTGATACCCTATGTAGATCTTGTGACAGACCACTAGCACTCCGACTGAGTACCTCCGCCAATCGATGCTCCTAGTGCTCGCTGAGGACTCCAAGCACTCCAACCGACACCATCAGCACTGCAGACCCCACTTCCAGCGATGCAACTGTGCCGGGGTCTCTGCTGTCTCCACCCACCCTGGACCAAAGGCCAGGATCCAGCTTCCAGTGGGTGAACCTCTCTTTCCCCAGAGAGCAGGAACAGGAACAAGCTCTTAGCAGAACTTAGTGATCATACCCTGGGGAGTATAGTGATTAAAGCAATACCCATAGTGTATTTCTCCAATCCCCAAACATAAGCCAAGGCTTAATGCTGGAACAAGACTGATTTACTGGCACACAGAACTCACAATTTATGCAACACAAAACTCCTCCTCTGGGCCAGGCTATATAATTGAGTTTCTACAATACACAAAGCTCAATTATCTGCTGGCCAGAAATAATACAGTTTTTACAGCATTCATAACTTCTAAAATATACATCACATTCACATAAAAATTATATATTCACAATCAATCCATTCAGGGAAACAACGTATCAAAAAATGGCATGAATCAGACCAGGGGTTCAGAAGTTAGTAAAGTATCTTTTGGGGCCTGGCTGGCAGCATGACTATCTGGCCCAAACTGGTTTTACAGAGCCCTCTGACCTGGAGACAATGGGGAAAGTAATCCAATTATCCAGGGATAGATGCAGACTCCATTGAGCACATGTTCCCAGTAAAACACAAAAGGATACAAAAATACATAACTCCTATCATACTGAATTGAACAGGCCAAATCTCCCAGGGTCCATAGTCACAGGGCAAGAGGCAGGCAAGCAGTCCTCTCCAGGCACAAGTGGCGGAGGGCACTTCGTCACAGGGAGCATTCACTAAACGGCGGTTTGTACATTTCATGCTGAGGGTACCGTAACAGACAGAGTATCCGGATACATTGTAACAGTGAGTATATAGAGAGAGTATCCGGATACGTTGTAACCGTGAGTATATTGAGAGAGTATACGGACACATTGTAACAGTGAGTATATAGAGAGAGTATCCGGATACATTGTAACAGTGAGTATATAGAGAGAGTATCCAGATACATTGTAACAGTGAGTATATAGAGAGAGTATCGGGATACATTGTAACAGTGAGTATATAGAGAGAGTATCCGGATACATTGTAACAGTGAGTATATAGAGAGAGAGTATCCGGATACATTGTAACAGTGAGTATATAGAGAGAGAGTATCCGGATACATTGTAACAGTGAGTATATTGAGAGAGTATCCGGATACATTGTAACCGTGAGTATATATAGAGAGTATCCGGATACATTGTAACAGTGAGTATATAGAGAGAGTATCCGGATACATTGTAACAGTGAGTATATTGAGAGAGTATCCGGATACATTGTAACAGTGAGTATATTGAGAGAGTATCCGGATACATTGTAACAGTGAGTATATTGAGAGAGTATCCGGATACATTGTAACAGTGAGTATATAGAGAGAGTATCGGGATACATTGTAACAGTGAGTATATAGAGAGAGTATCCGG
>OW240914.1:359565816-359751306 GCA_933207985.1 Pelobates cultripes
TCTACACTGCATGTGAGTGAGTTTGTCTTCACAAAACGTATGGACGTTCACTGTTTGTTGTTTGACATTGCTCTGTCTTGCTGCGATACATTTTTTTCTCAGGTTGATTTTAAATGCCACACAGGGTGAATAAAGGTAGAAATTCTCTTTTAAGTGATTTGCTGAGACCGGATTTATTCTGTTTTGTGCAGCGGTCGGTTTAACCCTCATTTATTCATGAAGAATACATGGCTACAGGTATCTCATGTGGCGTTAATGAGTCCCTGTCAAGCTCTTACATGAATAAGACCATATAAGGTAATTGTCTCTTCATACCTTCATCTTCCCCTCTTCCTCCTATTTCTCATTCCTTTTGCTTTCTTCTCTATTCACTTGTTTCACGATTTGCCTAAAGCCAATGTTCAGTACTAGGTTGCTCTGTGAACCTGGAACGGATGTTCACACAGTCACAATACATTCTGTTCTATTGTCACATGTATAGCAGACGTCGAGATAGACGGTTCGGCGTTTTGCCAATACTACGAATGACACACCAGCTACAAACCACTTACAAACCTGTTTGTTATTTATCCCTGTGGTAATAAAGGGATTTTTACAGCACAACAGTATGTAAGACAGCCGTGTCAGCTCCTGTGTGTTTAAACTTTGGGGCCCATAAGAGAGAAATAATGAATGTAGTATGGGCAGAAAAACAGCAAACTTGATATAAACTCTTCATGAAAAACTTTAATCTTTTCTGGGAAAAGGCAATTTGATATCTTTTGATTTATTAAATGAGTCGTTTTCTAGAATGCGCCGTGAGCTAACTGTATGCATTTTCTGGATTTTCAAGATCTCCAGAAATGAGGCGTGTTTGATGTTGGTCTGGATTTAATAATGTTGGATTTTAGGATTAAGAGGTCATTAGCCAAGGAACGTGCCGCACTTTTTGTGAGGATTCTACATTATCAGAATATTAGGGAGCAATCTGAAAAAAAATTATAATTTTCGCTGCCCACAAAGTTGTTGATTTTTAGTGTTACAAAAGATGAAAGCTAAATAAATGAATTAACCAAATGTTCTGCAGGTTTAATTGACTTACAAGTAGGGGATCTATTGGTCTGGAATCAAGGCCTCCATTCCAAAGTGTGGATGTATGTGTCCACTTTTTAGAATTTGTCACAAAATTCTGCAGTGTGCCTCCCAAATGTGGGTTCTGGATCTGTCCCTGTCAATATCTCTCATTATCAATAACGGATCGCACTTCCCCAGCTCCACCAGAAACCTGAATCTGTTTTCTTTCTTTTTTTTTTTTTTAAAGACATTTTTATTGGGTATATCAGCGTTACAAAGGTAATGACAAGTCCAGGCATTTACAGCATACATTTGTTGTACAATTAGGTTAGTGCGGAAAAGTTAAAATGTGCCCATGCACATAAACTGGGTAAGTTTGTACACAGAAATGTAGCATATTAAAAAATAAAAAAGAGGAGGGGTGACACTCAGGAAGTTTAAGTAACAATATATGCGGTGGAATTTGCCAACTTGAGTAATGAGGAACTCAATAGACATGTGCAATTTGTTTCATTCCGGATGTAAATTGGGACAAATGTCTGGGCAATTTGGATGCTTCCGAATGTCCCGAATTTCCGAAGTGCCGAATTTCAGACGTGCCAAAATACTTTTGGGTTTCTGAAAAGTGGCAAAACAAGAGATAGAGGAAAAAGTACATGAATGGAATCTTGAAAAATAAGCTACTTCCTTTCACTGGGAGCCCTATAGATGTGTAAGTGGTTTTGGTGGCACCTACTCATACCCCTAATCCTACTCCCAACCCTTACCCTACCCCTAACCCTAGATGTGTAAGTGGTTGTGGAGGTAAGGGTTAGGGGTTATTGGTTAGGGTTAGAATTAAGGGTAGGGTTAGGGGTAGGGTTAGGGTTAGTGGTTTGGGTTATGGTGGTGTTAGGGGTAAGGTTAGGGTTGTTTTGGCAAAGTGCTTCAGATTTCTGAAATGTGGGAATGTCTGAATTGATGAAGTCCCGAATTGACGAAGTGGCGAATTTCGGAAGTGCCGAACCGAACCGAAGTGCTGAATTTTTTTACTTACACGAATTTCTGAACCGAACCAAATCTTTTGCCCATGCACATCCCTAGAACTCAGTGGTCTGGTAGATACATACAATGACATTTTTAAACTATGTTGGGTGTCGTGTAGCCAAGGGTGCTGTGTGCACAGTGTCTACTGAGTCCCTGATCCTATCTATCTTCCCTCTTTCTAATCTCGTCGACTTTGCCTTTTCCTTTGGATAGCACATGGGGTGATCTCAAGTGTAATGGAATTAGCGACTTAGCGGCTAACAATAACATTGGTAAAAAAAATTTCCTCAGTTGTGCTAAAGGGACATTTGTGTGTGGGAGGAGGATCTCTGCTGGTTCTGAGGATATCTGGCAACCACTAATGGTGCACATGAGGGGAAGCAAATCATTCCAGAACTGTTTGATCGGGGACAATGCCACCAAATATGCATGAGTGTGCCTCTATCCACTGGACACCTCCACAGGCACCTGGGATGGTAGCTATACATCTGTGTAATCTATCTGAGGTACAATACCACCTCATAAGCGGTATGAAGCCTAGCTCTAGAGCTCGTGGCTAGTGAGTATGTGTTACAGAAGTCCCCTCTCTCTGCTACAACCCAGTTATTTTGCTACTTTTGTTACTTTATTCGAACAGCTATTGCAAGCCGTGCATGAGTACCCATTAAACCATTTTTTTTTACCCTCAACTCGCAGCCTCGACTTGTGTTGTAGGGAAAGGCATTATACTAGCTTTGCTTATAGCTAGTGGGAATATCTAAACTTACAGGACTACTGCTGCATGCTGTTCAGAGTTCTTACTCTCCAAGATCGGGAACCACAACATCTAAGTGGTCCAACTTCCAGCCAGCCTGGAGGCAACCATAACAGTATGTAATCTGAATTTTTTTCTGCCACTGATGTATAGTGAGCATGATCCCTAGTTCTCGCTCACAGGATTTAGTGTAAGATGGGAGAGTCACCAATTTGGGAGCGCTAAGCAGTTTGTATGTTTCGGAGAGCAGTCTTTTGGAGGGGGAGGTGCAAGTTTGTTCCAAACTGGTAGGAATTGAAGATAATGCATGAGATGATAATTAAATCTGTAATGTGTGGGATTTGTTAGGTAAAAGGATGTCCAGTGATGGAAATGAGTTTGATGTGTGTATGTCTAGAATGCGTATGTTGCTGTTGTCAGGTAAGCTAGTTTGAAGCCATCTACCCAAGTCCGGTGAGATTGCTGGGTTGTGGGTTAGTGATAATAGTGGGGAAGTAGGAGGGGGAAGTTCTGTCTCCGTTCTTTGTTTACTCCATATGGACATATGGTCGGCTGTATGGTTGGATGGTGAGATGGACATAGATTGTGTGTGTGTGTGTGTGTGTGTTGTCTGCATGCCAAGAGTGTCTTTATGGGAATTGTAAGGAAGCTAGCCTGTGTTGTTTTCCATGGCTTCATCATGGTGGAGATCGTCCAGTCCTGTACTCTTACTAGAGCATTAGCTATATTGTAGTTTGGTCACTGGGGTACCCCAGGCCCCCCCTATTTTGCGTGCCATGACATGTCAGAGCGATTAAGTCGGGATCTCCCACCCATCCACAAACTTTGAGCAGGCTGCTTCTAAGGCACATAAAAAGGAGCTTGGGGCATGTATCGGGAGCGCTGAGAGTAAGTAGAGTACCCTTGGAAGGATGTTCATTTTGAGGACATTTAGTAGTCCTGTCCATGAAATGGTTGGTTTGTTAAAACCCTCCAGGTCTATTCTAACTTCTCGGAGTAGGGGAGGGAAATTCGCAGAGAATAAATTGGATGTCAGTGGTGTAATTTTAATGCCCGGGTATGTTAGTGCCGTTGTGGTCTCTCTAAAGAAAAATGTGTTTTTGAGTTTGTCTCTGTCATGGTCAGTGAGGCCCAGTGCCATATATTCAGATTTTTTTTCTGATTAATGGAAAATTCGGAAAGGGCACTGTATTGTTGCATTTCTCTGAGGCCTGGCAAGGATTAGCGAGAACAGTAGATCTTCAGCGTAGGCTGTCATCTGAATTGGCCCAGTGGTTCAAAAGATAATTGGAAGTCATATTTGACCGACCGCAAGCATGGCTTTCCTGCCCAAAAGAGTTCCATAGGCTGTGCGGTAGGTCTATTTAACACCGTAAAAAGACTAAGTTCCATTTGTATGCATGAACGAGTGCCGTTCGTGCAAATAGCCCATGTTATTGTGGCGTTCGAATAGCCAAACGCACTTCGATTTCTGTCAAATCGTCGAAGTTGCAGAGAAGGTAAGGTTCCGCTGTGTTAGTGCCGTCATGTATCCGGTTTCAGTTCCATGAGCTCGACAGCAAAACACAGCTGACCGCGTTCGACTAAACAAGATGACCGCCGCCACGTGTTTGACTCTACAAACAGCGGCCACCCAGCATTCAACAATTAGCTTGAGGTTAACCACCAGCCTGGGAGGTAAATTGGCTGCACTCTCCACTTGTGTGTGGTCCGCCTGTTCGTTAATTTGTTCGGTAAGCCCCATTTACCGAACCATATAGGAAAAAGTGCACGAACAAGTATTTATACAACCTGTGGGCACAGTTTAAACAAAGGGGCATTGTTCCAAGACTCAATATGCCCTAATAATGTTCTTAAAGGGCCATACACCCCAGGGCCATAGTCATAAGGCAAGAGGCTGGCAATCAGGCTCCTCCAAAAGCCAGGGGAAAAGGACAGTTTGGCACACACACTCTGCAGTCACTATACACACACTACATCCCTACACAAACATAAACTTTGCATTCACTAAATACACACTACATCCTTACACAAACACACACTACATGCACTATACACACACTACATCCACTACACAAAGATTCACTAAGCATTTACTATACACACACTCTGCATTTATTACACAAACTACATCCACTACACAAACACACACTCTGCATTCACTATTGACACACTACGTCCACTACACAAGCACACACTCTGCATCTAAAACAAACAAACACTACATACATTAAAAAAATACACTCTGCATCCATGACACACACACCTCATCCATTTTACATATTCTACATCCACTATGCACACACCACATACAGTACACACACACTTCATACTTCTGATTAGACTCAGGGACAGGGCGTGCGCAGTGTCTGGGGTGGGCCCCAGGGGCTCACAACTTGAGCTGTGTCAGAGGCCCCAACATTTCTGATGGCAGCCCTGTCCTCTCCATCTAGGCCTGAACACCAACTACCTCAATGTAGGGCCAGTCCACCCAATCAAACTCCTTTCGGCATCAGTTGAAAGGAAGACTGATTGTATTTTTGAGTAATTCACTCTTAAAGAGGAGGTTTCTTTTGCTTCCCTAGTGCGGATGAAGCCCACTTGGACGGGGTGAACTAGCCCCCCCCCAAGAGAGATCTCAGTCTTCTTGCTAAAATCGAGGCAAACATATTCATGTCGTAGGTGAGTAAGGAGGTTTATCTGTAACTCCCGCACGATTCTGTGTCCTTGCCTGGTTATGCAATCAGGGTGTGTGGTTGACCGCTTTTAGGTGTCAGTTTATTGCTGCCACAGATTCCTTTTACCAAAATAACGTAGCTCCAAAACTCCTCAAAGTAAATATTGCTGGTATCACCTTTCCACCCACACATTATTCAAGATGAATGCTGGGTGTAGATCTGTTTAATGTAGGCAAGCACTCACAATTTATACATACCGTAAACTCCTGCCCTGTGCCTGAGCTATAATTGAGTCAGGAAACTTTGAATTCAATTATCTCCCAGGTACAGAAAAATATAAAAAAAATATAAACACCCCAAATGCACCCCCAAAATCCATGGAAACCCCTCGAGAGCCACATCCCTGGATAGTCCTGATCTGAGTGCCTATCACATCCAAAAAGCACTCAGATCAGTTTGGTGGTTTGGATTTTCCATCTAGGTACAATTTTGACAGGCCGTCCAAAACTGTTCCAGCGAAATCGTGGCAACAGCGGGTCTCAGTGCAAAGGTTTTTCTACGAAAACCATATAAATATACCTTTTAGGTGTCAATTTGATCCTCCCATTCGGTAGTTTATATCTCCAGAACACCGTTCGTATAGGTGATCGGAAACTTGAAAAGGGCAGCAGTTCCATATTTACCGGTGTGCGCCGTAATAAGTTCCAGGTACCGCTTCCTGCGTTTGGGAGACAAGATGGCCACCATTCATTCTGTCGACCACGTGTGTTCTGTATGCGAAATGGCGGCCACCCAGGGGAGCCTTTTAGTAATAGTTTCCATTGCGGTTTCGCACTGGGTACTTTGTATTCCATGTTCTAATTAGATGTTGGGGTGGTCTTCGTTTGGAAACCGAACCAGGGAAATTTCATATGAACAAGCGAACCGTGGAAAATAATTACAACCAAACTAAGTTATGGGGCATTCCTTCACAGGGTGAAATAGGCTTCTAGTGTTTTCGTGTCAGCGTCTGTCGCAGATGAGACTCTATGTATTGAGCAAGTGGGATGGTAGGTTGTATAGTTGGGAGTAGAATTTCTGGAATTCTTTGGCTATGTCAGAGGAACAGTGTTCTAATTGTCCAGAGTCTGTACGTATTTTGGGAATAAAGGTATTTTGCTGTTGTTGTTTAACCAAACTTCTGGAATAAAAGGGAGTCATGACATGTCATGACATGACATGAGTATGCAGAGCATATCAATCCCTTGTAGCAGATTCCCCCAAATCTAAATTGAGGGTGAAGTAGAACTGACTGTACTGGCACATACAGCCTCTTTTATTCACAATCCACAAACATAGTATTGCCCACAGGGTTTTGAAATACAACCAATCAATCCGTACAATACACACAGACACTCCCACACAAAATCCTCCCCTCTGCCTGTGATATGATTACTGGACACAATGGTTAATCTAATTATCACAGGCAGAGAAATACAGTATTGTAAAACATATCACAGGGACCCCAAAACATGCAATAACCCCATATGGGTGAACCCCATATCCAAAATTCACCCAGATTCATTCAGTAGTTTGGAAGATACAGTTTAATGCAGATTCTGCAGAACATATGCATGTTATATGAAAAATAATTACTGTATAATGTGTCCCCTGTTGTATAGTTTAAAACTACTGCACGATGTCTCTGTGCACCAAACACTGGTGAGATGGCACCGTGTAGAAAAGTCCAAACAGTGTCTGTGAGTTAAAATGGCCACCATCCATTGTTCTCACCATGTGCTTCATCCATTGTTCTCACCATGTGTGCAGATACATGAAATGGTGGCCACCCAGTAACTCCACAGTATGTCCCCAGATGGTTCTTAAAGGGCCAGCAGCAGCACAACACAAATCCATTATGCCCAAATCATGTCTTTAAAGGGCAATACATCCCAGGGGCCATAGTCACATGGCAGGAGGCTGGCAATCAGTCTTCTCCAATGCCCAGTGGCGAGGTCGGTTTCGCCACAAGGTACTTGCCGCATTTGTTGCCGTGTAGGTAGTATGTGTGTCTGGTCAGTAGAATAGAGCGTTGGGCCTGGGAGTCTAGTAAATCACTGAGTTTACGTCTTGTCTGTGACTCTTGTGTTGTTGTTCAAAGTTTGTATTTGTTGGAGTAGCTGGTTCTTGTCTTTAGTTTTCAGATTTTTAGCTGCCGAGCCCATACTAATGAGCTCTCCTCGTACTACACATTAAGTGCATTCCAGAAAGTCTTGGGGGTATATCTGGGCTGTCATTCTCTGCGAAGTATGCCATGAGAGCGTCTGATAGGTTTGTTTGTGAATCAAGAGCTATAATCATAGATTTGTTTATTTTCCAGAATTTATTGAATGGCTGTGGGTTGGCGGGGGCAAGTGTGAGTGGCATGGTCTGACCTGATTTTAGGGGAAATAGATGTGTAAGTAGCATGTGTAAGTGTCTGTGTGAGAGGTGTAGCAGGTCTATCCTAGAGTAAGATTGTTTCGCGATGGAGTAGAATGTGTAGTCCTTGGTGGTGGGATTTTGTATCTGCCAGCAATCGGCAAGCTAATTCATAGTTACATAGTTACATAGCTGAAAAGAGACTTGCATCCATCAAGTTCAGCCTTCCTCACATATGTTTTTGCTGTTGATCTAAAAGAAGGCAAAAAACCTAGTCTGAAGTGCTTCCAATTTTGCAACAAACTAGGAAAAAAATTCCTTCTTGACCACAAAATAGCAGTCAGATGTCTCCTTGGATCAAGCAGCTAATACCCCACTAATTAGAAATTATATCCCTGTATGTTATGTTTTTGGAAGTATTTATCCAATTGCAGTTTAAACATCTGTAATGACTCTGACAAAACCACCTCTTCAGGCAGAGAATTCCATATCCTTATTGCTCTTACTGTAAAAAAACCTTTTCTTTGCCTTAGATGAAATCTCCTTTCTTCCAGCCTAAATGTGTAACCTCGTGTCCTATGTATAGCCCTGTTTATGAATAGATTTCCAGATAAAGGTTTGTACTGGCCCCAGATATATTTGTATAATGTTATCATATCCCCTCTCAAACTAAACAGATTAAATTTTTTTACCCTTTCTTCTTAACTAAAGTGCTCCATTCCTTTTATCAATTTTGTAGCTCGTCTCTGCACTTTTTCTAGTGCCATGATATCCTTCTTTAGAACAGGTGCCCAAAATTACACAGCATATTCAAGGTGTGGTCTTACCAGCGATTTATAAAGAGGCAAAATTATATTTTCATCCCGAGAATTTATGCCTCTATTTATACATGACAAAACCTTACTGGCCTTAGCAACTGCAGATTGACATTGCATATTGCTGCCTAATTTGTTGTCTATAACAATTCCCAAATCCTTCTCGTGTGTGGTTATTCCTAATTCACTACCATTTAGTGTCTAAGTTGCTTGTGCATTCTTAACCCCAAAGTGCATAACTTTGCATTTCTCTACATTAAATTTAATTTGCCATTTTAGTGCCCAGTCCCCCAATCTATCCAAATCCCTCTGCAGAAAAGCAATATCCTGCTCACATTTTATTACTTTACAAAGTTTTGTGTCATCTGCAAACACTGATACATGGCTTTTAATGCCTATTTCAAGATCCTTTATAAATATGTTAAATAGAAGTGGTCCCAAAACAGAACCCTGAGGGACACCACTTACCACTTTTGTCCAGCCTGAAAAATGACAACTTGTTGTTCTCTATCCTTAAGCCAGTGTTCTACCCAAGAACAAGAATAATCATCTAGACCAACATCTTTTAGTTTCATGTGAAGTAAGGCTCTAATTTTGCGTCTGTGTTTGTAGTGTAGGGTCTAGAGTAATGTTAAAGTACCCTCCTACTACTACGATACCTTCAGAAAAAGTAGACAGTTTGTGTGAGATCTTGGAAAGAATTGTGTGTTGCTTAAAGTTTGGCAGGTGAATATTTGCAAAGGTGTATATTTGGCCTGTGAGTGTGCCTTTGACAAATGTGAAGCGTCCTTTGGGATCTTGAGTCAGTGCTGTGTGTTCGAAGGACGCTGTGTTAGAAAAGAGAATCACCATCCCCCTGGCCTCTATGTAGTTGCTGTACAAGCTGGTGGTGAATCTGTGATCACAGACTACCAGTGCATTATGGCCTTTAAAGTGTGTTTTATTTATTTATTCCCTTGTTCCAGGACCGACCGCAGGGCCCCATTGCATGGAACCCAATTCTGCTATTCTTTCCAGCACGGTCGGTCATTTTATTCCCTCCATAAATTTCCCGAACCCCTGGTCTGATCTGGGTGATTTTTGGATATGTTGTTCACCCAGATCAGGGCTACCAGGGGCTGTATGATTTAAAGAGGTACCCCTACGTTTAGGGGTACATCCAGAAACGGGGGGAATTGGTGTCCTGGATAAGGGGATTATGATGCAGCCTGAGGGGAGGAGATGTGTGGGAGGTTACCAGAACAAGATTCGCTACTGTATTAATGAATGAAAATCCCTCCCTTGCATGGGAGCATGCTTTATAAGGCCACTGTCTGAATAAACCTTTAGTTCTGCTCCTGATACTGTGTGTCGTCCAGTTATTGGGAGTGCTGTTGGGATACTGTTGTGTTATTTTGCCTGCTGGATATTTTTCCCTATGGATTTATAATTGCTTGTTCCTGAGCCTCACTGGGATCCAAAGTGGAGATAGGCTGTGTAATACCAGCTCTCCGCTACAGGCAGCTTGTTCCCATGCCATGGTGGTATCTCCATAACCTGAATACTGAGTATCTTGGCAACATCAGGTATATCCTCTGGGCATGTGATGGTGGAGGTCATCCCTTCGTGTTGAACCATGAGGCTGAGAGAGTAGCCACTTTGCTGTCAGGGCTTCAGTGAACGACTGTAGTACTCTGCGGGAATATAGGGTGGACAAGGTAACCGCCTGGTTACCATGTAGTGAAAGATGGGTCCAGAGGCACGCACCTTCCTCATCAGGTCTTCTTTAAATGTAAAATAATGCAGTCTGCATATGATGTCTCTGGGTGCTTCTGCAGCTGCAGATTTAGGTCTGAGAGCTCTGTGTGCCCGGTTTATGGCTATTGCTGTGTCTTCTGGCCTGCCAAGAAACCTGTTAAAGAGTCCCGTTACCAAGTGCACAGCATCCTCAGGTCCGGTTAATTTTGGGACACCTCTAATGCACAGATTGTTCCTGTGGCCTCTATTATCGAGGTCCTCGACATCTGTGGAGGTGTGCTAACTGCTCCTGTTGATGTGTCACCAGTTGTCGGAGTTGGAGCACCTCAGAGAGGGTGACGTCTCTTTCTTCTTCCAGGTCTGTCACTCACATCTGGATTTTCTCCACCTCCCCTTTAATAGAGGTAATGTCATTGCGAAGCGTAGTCTTCCTGTCCGGGAGCATTTTGGTGATGTCTGCCTTAGTCGACAGTTGTTGGAGTAGGGGCATATGTCTCGGTGTGATTCTGTGTCCTGTGGGCCCCCTGAGTGTGCTGAAAGGGAGTCCTCTTCCGCCTCGCTGCATGCGATGACCGCCATTTTCGGCCATTGGGTCAGTCACAGCTGATTGGATAGATCTCTTTTAATGGGTGCTGTATTTGTGCCTGTGCATGGAACTGGTATGTTAAGGGGTTTTTGCACCTTTTTAGCGGGCATGTCTTGTTGCTGCTTATGCTGTGGAGTGGGTTTATTGCCTCGGTGCTCAGAACCTCCTGGCCCAAGTGGCCATCTTGGTGCTCGGGTAGACATGCCCCTTTCCTGCATCTGTTTTCTGCCATCACCTCAAACTCTCACCTGCCATACCTGTCTATAGCTGCCTGCTTCAAACAGCATTAGGAACAAAACATGGGTAAGTTCTAAGGTAGATTTATTGGAAAGGATTCAACTATTTGGTTCCAAAAACATGGCATAGCCCGTACACCGGACACAGTCGGGACACATGACACAGCGCTGAGACAGGGCACTGTCTGGACACATGCAACAGCGCTGAGACATGGCACAGTCTGGACACATGGCACAGCCTGGACACAGGACACAGTCTGGACACATGACACAGCGCTGAGACAGGGCACAGTCAGGACACATTACACAGCCCTGAGACAGGGCACAGTCTGGACACATGGCACAGCCCGGACACAGGGCACAGTTGGGACACATGACACAGCCCGGACACAGGACACAGTCTGGACACATGGCACAGCCCGAACACAGTCTGGACACTGGCACAGCCCGGACACAGGACACAGTCTGGACACATGGCACAGCCTGGGCATTGGGCACAGTCTTGGCACATGGCACAGCCTGGGCACTGGGCACAGCCCGGACACAGGACACAGTCTGGACACATGGCACAGCCCGGACACAGGGCACAGTTGGGACACATGACACAGCCCGGACACAGGACACAGTCTGGACACATGGCACAGCCCGAACACAGGACACAGTCTGGACACATGGCACAGCCCGGACACAGGACACAGTCTGGACACATGGCACAGCCCGGACACAAGGTTCAGTTGGGACACATGACACAGCCCGGACACAGGACACAGTCTGGACACATGGCACAGCCCGAACACAGGACACAGTCTGGACACATGGCACAGCCTGGGCACTGGGCACAGTCTGGACACATGGCACAGCCTGGACACAGGAAACAGTCTGGACACATGGCACAGCCTGGGCACTGGGCACAGCACGGACACAGGGCACAGTTGGGACACATGACAGTCTGGACACATGGCACAGCCTGGGCACTGGGCACAGTCTGGACACATGGCACAGCCCGGACACAGGAAACAGTCTGGACACATGGCACAGCCTGGGCACTGGGCACAGCCCGGACACAGGGCACAGTTGGGACACATGACACAGTCTGGACACATGGCACAGCCTGGGCAATGGGCACAGCACAGGCTCCAGAGACACATTTTAGGTTGGAAATACTTTGTATTTCATCTGGATCCAAAGAACATTTTTATGCAACATTCAGCATTAACTGATTCTGTTTGTAAACACGTTCAATGGTGCGTCCTTTTACTTCTATAGACACCCTTCCAACCCTGCAATGTCTCAGATACAGCAATGTGTACACCTTGGGCTCTATGCACAGATATTACTTCCAGTGTGATCATTTTATTGATGTTGTTATGGCAATGACTGAACTTTTCTCAGCCCTATACAGACATAAAACAGTACGAGTCCTATGAGATGCGTCAATAAATAAGGAATGCGATTCCGGCATTTCCTGCGCTGCTGCCAGCAAAGTCTGACTGTACTAGTGAGCTTTCCTGGGATCTCTTTTGGGAGCCTAGACTCCAATCTAAGCATTTTGCAGCTGTTCAGAAATTTCAACAAAGCTTATTAGAAGTTTTCGAATTTTTTTTTTTTTTTTTACGAGGCAGATTTCTCTTAATGAACTTATTTCAGTGTGTGTCGGTAAATCTGGCGAGTTTGGTTAACAGAGCATAGTACACACAATGCACGATTGTGAAATGATTGATAGTGTGTATTCATTATTACGACCATAGCTGTTAATTTTTCATAGATCGCTTTGTAGGTTTTCCATATAAAACTTTGTAAATGTATGTATTGCTATATCAGAAACAAAATCTCAATTCCTACTCACTCCTTAAAGTAAATAAAAATACATATTTTAGTTGTCCCAAACTTGAAAGCAAATACTCTATATTAAAGCCTATATATGAGCTAAGTATATATTTATCCTACACAACTATTTGTCGATCATATATTTGTGCATAAAGTTCTCTCCACCGAGGGGAACTAGCATTTGTTGTTTTTTAGTTTAAATTGCCTTAACAAGCTGGAAGTAGCTTGCTTGGTGACACACGTGGACAGTCTGTCATAGAACTATTAATTTTATAGCATGACAGGAGGGGAATATTTTTCTTAAGTCTCTCTTTACTAGAACTCCACAGCAGAACATTAAAGGACATACTTGTTTTCCTGGCACTATAGTGCCCTGAGGGTGCCCCCACCCTCAGGGTCCCACTCCGGCGCCGGGCTCCCTTGGCGGTGGGGACTCTCCGCCTCCTTTCCCCGTCATTGGCTGAATGCGCATGCGCGGCCAGTCTCATAGGAAAGCATAGGAGAGGCTGGATTAATCCTAATATGTTTACAGCAGAAAGGGTTAATCTAGATGGACCTGGCACCCAGACCACTTCATTAAGCTGAAGTGGTCTGGGTGCCTATAGTGGTCCTTTAACACAGAGAGAAAAAACAATCACAAAGTAAGGAAACTATAAAAGGCCCCTCCCAACAAACCACTTCCTTTGCTGCTCCACATCAAGCACAGGTCAGAGTACCACTGCCTATTATTACTATAGGAGGTTTGTGGGCATTCTTGTATATTTATTCGTGGGTTGTTGTTGTTATTTATTGTATTTTTTATCTTCTGTTGCCTTGTTTATTTAACCCCTTGTTCCTGTGGGGTCCATTTGTGGGCTTTTTCCTCCTACCCTATCTATTGTTTCTCTATTTCCCCTTGCTGCTCTGCTTTGTTTTTTTCCTCTTTGGTGGTCGACGGGGAGCGGTTCAGTGAACCGCCTCCCGTTCTGCCCCGACCACCGGGACCGCGGAGTACGACTCTGGCTGTCCCACGTGTAACCCTCACACGCCACTTCTCTAAAGCGCATGAGAGCTACCCGTCCACCTGCCACTCGCCCACGCACTTACCGCTCCTTCTTTCACGGCCACGGGTACCGTGGGTGGGGTGGAGGTGCCGGACGGGCCCAGCCACGTGGGAGTGACGGCTCCCAGCCGCGCTTGTTTCTTTCTTTCCCTGCGGCCCCTCTCTGCTCGGGTCTCTCGCAGGGAAAGTAGGCTGTTTGTTTGTTCCACATATTTAATGTCACTGGTTACTCTGCTGATGTAATAAATCATCCTGGCAAACTACTATCCCTGTGTTGGTTGTATGTAGGCTCTTTACTTGAGCCTGTTTTACATTTTAGAATATTTCTAATAGCAGACAATTTTCAATTAGGTTTTGAAGATTCTGCTATCCATAAGGAACAGTGTGTCCCTGGGGAGGACATTTGTACACTAGTACGCTTCAGTGGTCATTTTGAGTCTTATTAATTTTGTAAAATATGTCTTGATGTGCTCCTGCTTCATTTTTAATTTAGCCCCCGCTGGGCCTACATTACTCCTGCCTTGCTTTGCATGCTAATGTTTTGGCCTGCCTGGCCTGTACATCATTTCTGAGCCTGACTTGCATGTAAGCGTGAATCGGCCTGCTTTGTCTGTGCCCCATTGATTGTCCTGCTTTGTCTGTGCCCCTTGATTTGGCCTGCACTGTCTGTGCCATTTTCTATATACGCCTGACCTGTCGGGCCATACTCTCGCTCGGACCCTGTATGCGCTACCTAACTTGCCTCTGCCACTATTAGGGGTGCTCCCCTGTTTACCCTGCCGGTGACACCTGTCCTCTATACCCCCAGGTGCCACATCGCCCACGACTCCGTGATCATGGAACCATCTACCCAAGAGCAGACTCTGCAAGCCATGATTAATGCGGCAGTGGCTGCCTCCATGTAAAAGACCCTGGCTAGGGCCCTCCCTCAAACACAACCGGAGTGGGGCACTAGGGGATCCTCCCAGATGGCAGACGACTCGGCTGAGTTAGACTCTCATAGGAGAGAACAGGCAAGTGGGCAAGGGCGCTACTGGAAGGGTGAAGGCCCTGTACCACGCTCCCAGAAAGGCAAGTCTCCAGCAAAGCGTCAAGGCCCAACAATGTCGGCCTCTCCAGCCAGGCACCGCCGCTTGTTACTTCCCTGGATAAGGCACAAACCTCCATGAAGAGGGTTTTTCAACCGCAGACTTCACAGGTTATTGGCAGGGCTGGACGACAGCGGGGTCGTGTCTCCAGCTGCTTCTGGCCTTCTTGCCACCGAGGATCCCGTGAAGCATCGTTCTTCCCTTCCTACTAGGCCTGGCCCATCTACTCTCAGAGGTCGGACAGAGGTAGAGGAAATCGTGCCAGACGACATGCAAGATTCTCTTCAGGTGAGAGCAACTCATGCCATTTCTTCCTTACTGTTGCATGTGGGCAGACTGTTCCACTGCAGAGACAGGTGGCGGGAGGTGTCCTCAGATGCATGGGTTCTTTGGGCCTGTTCGGGGATATGTCATAGATTGTCATTACCCTCTGACTCAGATTCGTCCTTCACGAGTTCCCATTTCCTCTAGAGAGCAACAGACCCTGATAGATGCGGAGATTCGGGCCCTGTTCGACAAGGGTGTGGTACAGTTGTCTCCGGACATGCAAGGTTTTTCAGCTCGATTTTTCTGGTGAGAAAAAAGTCTGGTGCATTCCGCCCAGTGATCAATCTTCGGGACCTGACTGCCTTTATGGTCTACCATCATTTCAAGATGGAGGGTATCCATCTCCTGCGGTACCTCCTATGGCCGGGAGATTGGTTTACATGATTGGACCTGAAGGACGCCTACCTCTCAGTCCCTGTGGATGCTGAGTGCTGCAGATTCTTCCGCTTCCTCTGGAAGGGCATACCTTACCAATTCACCTGTCTTCCCTTCGGCCTCAGCTCGGCTCTCTGGTGCTTCACCAAACTCTTGAAGCCGGTGATTGCTCACCTCCAATCAGATGTCCTTTTTATCGTGTATCTGGACGATCTGCTGATGTTCTGCGAGGAGCCATCCAGACTGAAGTGTCAGACGCACTCTGCGGTCTCCTTGTGTTTCGAAGTAGATGCAAAAGAATGTGTCCTACGTCTGCCTCTATCTAAGATAGCAACCATTCAAAAGGAAATAAGGAGGATCCTATGTCAAGACCGGATTCCGCTGCAGATGTCGGCCTCGATCCAGGCGATCTACGTGGGCCCGCTTCATTACAGGGCCATGCAGCAGCTGAAGGCCTGCTTTTTACACAGACAACCTTCTTACGACCAGATGATTCCCCTCTCTCCGGACATGAAAACCGGACTGCATTGGTGGCTCCTTCACATGTCGGCCTGGAACGGCAAGCCGATCTTCGGTCCGACTCTGGATTTCGTGCTAGAGTCGGATGCAAGTCTTTGGGGTTGGGGAGCCACCTGCGCGACAAGCACCATGGGGGGACCGTGGTCGAAGAGGGAGTCGGAGTTCCACATCAACTGCCTGGAACTGATTGCGGGATCGTTTGCGATTCGGAGTCTGGTAAATCATCTTTCGGATTGCTGCGTCCTCATCCAGATGGACAATGTCTCGGCGGTGCAATACATCAACGGCTTGGGGGGAGCCCGGTCTCGGAGGTGACAAAGGAGATTTAGAGCTTCTGTTTCCAGCGCAACATCACCCTCCAGGTATTTTGCGGGGGAGTTGAACCTGACGGCGGATTGGTTCTCCAGACATTGGAGCGACGCCAGCAATTGGAAACTTCTTTTTTTTTTTGTGGTGCATATAGATATTACAATCCAGCGTGAGGTGCCCCAAAAGCAGTCCTCATTCAAATACCTCGCAAAACATGCGGGACATAGATTAACATGCACATTTTTCTGTTATATTCCACTTAAGTAATCAACTTTAAAGAATATGCTTAAACTATAATTGTGCTTGGTCAGCATATTAGCTAGTCTGTTGACATCACAGATTATGCATATATAAACATTCAAGTGAGTAATACAGGCTAGTTCTAGGAACTGTCTTTACAAGGAGGTCATAAAGGTGCAATGGTACCCGCTTATTTGTCTGTTGCATCGTTTATCTAAATTTTGGTGATAGGGGCACTATGAACATCAAAGCTAGTCCCATTATTAGGCAGATGCTGCAAATTATACAACAAAACTTGTCGAACTATTGGGCATAAGGTGAAAAGTATATGTATAAACTTAACTAGAGACTCCATTCGGCAATTTAGATTGTAAGCCTCTGTGTGGTGCTGCTGTAGAGGGGGGGTTGGAATTCAGTGGTGCTTGCTTAGAGAGCATGCTCTACATTCAAATATGGTGCCTTTATATGTGTAGGGGGGAGTAAGAAAAAGACGCCCATCCGGGTCAGGGTAATATTAACAACGTGCTCCAGCAGGGTGATGTACTGTATCAACTGCGAGAGGCATCCACCTTCCCCACATAGGCTGCCATCATTCACCCCACACCTGTGCTGGCCACCAAAGTCACATATGTGCACAAAGTCTCGTGATTCGGAGTCTGCTTGACTGTCTGGGTCAAAGTATTTTCAGGAACCCATGTGGGGTTCCCACCACTCCAGTCCATCATGCGGCTACCGGTAGGGACTGGGGTGACTGTGTGTTCCTCTCTAGGGGGGCTTTTGTTCAGCCGATTGTGTTCACTGAGCCTCTTGTTCTGTCCTCTTTGGGTCCTCCGCCTCGATAAGCGGTAGCTTCCTCTGCACCTCTTGGGACTTGGATGTGTGTTGGTTATCTGCTTCTCCTGCCGCAGTGAATTAGGAGCCATGCGCTGCGTCCAATGCTTGTTTGCCGGGGGGGGAAGGGGGGAAGCAGGGTCTGGAAGCTTGTTAGGGCGTTTGCTTGTTCTCCTCTTCATCTTCTCAGCCTGTGCCTCTCTGTCTTGCAGTCTCCGCCTGAAGCTGCTGAACAGCGCTTCAAGCCGCTCTTCTAATGTCGCTTGTGGGCCTCGTGCTGCTGTTTTAGAGTCCTCCGCCGCCATCTTGGTTTTTGCAGTAAGGCTGGAGGTAGACCACAGGAGCAGGTGAGCCACTAGGGGCCTCGGTGTGCCTGGATGCAGTGCCTGCCTGTTTGTGCCGGGATAACCCCCGCCGGCTGAAGGGGGGGAACGGGGGTCCCGATGGTGTCAGCACTGTCGTTCCTCGACGCTCACAGGGAGAACGGCCGCTTCTCCCGCGTTTACAGCTGCTGGCAGGCCGCGATTTGTCACTGCTTTTAGAGTTATTCTCCAAGCATGGAGGGCCACCCAGGTGAGTCTCGGGATATCACTGATGCTCTGTTTTCCCAGGATATCGATTGTAGTGTTGTTTATCTGAAATATGTCACTTTTTTGTTGGTCTCTGCTCTGAGCTTTCTTCATTTGTGACCAGCTTGGTCGACAGTTAGGCCCCGCCCCTCGATTGGAAACTTCTTCATTCCCTCTTCCACATGCTCGCGGACCAGAGGGGCCCGTTCACTTTTCGCCTCCCAGACTAACTCAGGTCCCGATCTACTTCAACTGGTTGCCGGATCTGGCGTGCTCAGCGATGGATGCTTTTCTTCAAGCGTGGCCTACTTGGGAGCTTATGCATTTCCTCTGTTTGCTATGATTCCCAGGGTATTGCTGCAAGTTCGACGTCTTTGGTGTTGCTGACTCCGCTATGGCAGAGTCAGGCCTGGTTTCCAGAGCTCCTGGATCTGTCCCATCGGGTCCACTGCTCCTGCTGTCCCCTCTGATGCTCGTCTCAGACTCCCGGGGAAATCCTCAATCCCTCGTGAGGGACGGCCACCTGCTCTTGGTGGCCTGGACTCTTTCAGAGGAACCTGGAATGTCGAGGCGTTATCGCAGTCGGCTAAGGACCTCCTCTGGGATTCCTGGGCCCCTGGGACTAGGATATACTATTTATCAGCATGGGGCTCCTGGTGTCGTTGGTGTCTGGAACGGGATACCGATCCCTTTACGGGCCCTGTAACCAGCGTGCTGAACTTTCTGTCTTACCTGTTTGACCTGGGACGATCGTATCGTTTTGGTTAATGTGGAGAGATCGGCAATTTTGGCGGCCCACGTACTGCTTAGAGGTTTACCCATTGGTCAGGATCCGCTTGTCTGCAGACTTCTTCATGGTATGAGACTGTTGTGACCGTCTCTGCCTAAGTATTCCTCCCTCTGGGACGTGTGCGGTTTTGTTCTTCCTCTGGGATTGGCCTGATAATCAAGAACTCTCCCTTCGTCAACTTTTGGCAAAATTTAAATGCCTTATTTCTTTCAGATGTGTTTCTGATGTCCGGGCCTTCGATGTCAATGCTTTATCTTTCTCCCCGGAAGGGGTCACCTTCTGGGTGTCTATGCGTAGTACGTCTGATTCGACGGCTATTTTTTATCCGTATTTCCGCGACACGTCTAAGCTCTGTGTAGCAAGGACTATGTCTTGTTATGTGGCAATAACCGCTTCTCTTCGCTCTTCTCATTCCGGCCAGTTGTTGATTTCTTTTGTCAGACCTCACAAACTGGTCTCGTCTCCTACTATGGCGCAATGGATTAAATGGTTATCGGCTTTGGTGGGGGTAAATTCGATCTTCGGAGCCTTCATGGCGGGCACTTCCCTTCAGGACATCATGCGTTCAGCTGACTGGTCACTGGTCAAGATACCTATCGGCAATTTTATTTTAGACCATCAGATCATTCTTCATTTGCTTTGCTGTCGGACCATTAAAACAGCAAATATGAAGCCTCCTGTCATGCTATAATATTGTAGATTATACTAGCTTTAGTGTAACTATAGTCTTAATTTTATTAATGACAGGAGGCGAATATTTTCTTCCCAGTTTCTCCCTCCCCTTATTTTTTGTTTGCCTTTAATTGACCTATTTTAGTGTTAGTCTGTTCTCCAGGACTAGATAGGTCAGGTAATTGTCTAATGGTAGATAGGTCAGGTAATTGTCTATTTAGGGGAAATCAGAGTGTGTTTTTCTGGGATGTTGTACTGTCAGTAATTGATTATGGATATTCATGTTTTTACAGTACACGTCATTCACTAATCTCTTTTATCTCGTTTCAGTTTAATGGTTTGACTACAGGTCCAGGTTCCAGATCTTCTTCAGGATACAGTTCAAGGCTTCATTTACTGATCTACTTTCGTTTTGAGTTTCGGATGACAGTCATCGGCTGATTTCGTTTGATTCTTCTACTATTACTATTGAGTTATATATTGTTCATGTACTTTGTTTTGTCGCAGCTTGAAAGAGGAAGTAGTTGGTTAGGAGGGGCCTTTTATGGTTTCCTTACTTTTTTGTGATTGTTTTTTCTCTCTGTTAATGTGTTGCTGTGGAGTTCTAGTAAAGAGGGACTTAAGCAAATATTCGCCTCCTGGCATTAATAAAATTAAAATTATAGGTACACTAAAGCTAGCATAATCTACAATTATAAGAGTTGGAAGCATGACTTCATAACATTTGATAAACTGTATAATTACTCAGAGCGTCTGATTGAAAGTCTGACTTATCACTTATTTGTAGTTCACAAATGGATTCATTATTGGTGGTATAATAGGAAGACGGCAGACCATCGGGAAAATTCAAAATGTCCTGTTTCAAGCCACATTTTGATCAGTCTAGTGGAGACGCCAATACAGATGTTCAGGATATATTGTTAAGATATGTTTTGTTATGTGTGTAACTGTCCAGGGGTTTTGGTTGCCCAATAAGTTACAGGATCATTATATCTAAAAAGACAGTTGGCAAATTATGATATTTTCATAAATCACAGAGATTTTGATAGTTTTGGGAGAATTCTAGTATGATGTAATTCAATACTAGGTTAATCAGTGCTATTTAATTGACCTTTGGAGTTAATGAATAGCTGGAAAATAGCAGGATTTTTCATTAAATTGGGAATTGGGGAGAATTAAAAAGAGAACTGATAATATTTGGTTCCTACAACCCAACTTAAATTGCCTAAACTGTTCAGGTGATTAAAAAAAAAATACTAAATCTTTTTCTACCCAACAACAAACTAGGTTTACCAGATCCGTAATGTTTTTTTTTATTATTTTGACTAATAAATACCAGACATTCCTTGCCCCTGGTTAACGGGAATTAATCGGTCATATAAAGAATCAATATAAAGAAACCCAGGTAGAGACGGATTGACATGGGCCGGAGTGAATTATCAGACACACAAATTGCTTGACGCCATTTAATCCTCTAAGAAGAAAACTTCTCACAGCAGATTATTCACTTTATTGTCTTAGTTTTAGTTCTAAACCCGATCTTTGTCCTTGGCTACACTGCATTAATATAGCCTGCTTCCATTAATACAGAGGGGATTCTTAAAAAATGGAGTAAAATTTCACTGGTGCTGCTGTTGGGGAATGAAAATATTGCTTTGCGTCAATTGAAGTGTGGACACTCGGGCACCATATATTGTCTCGCCGTAGGGGACGAACGATAAAACAATGAAATATTTTTATAACAATGCATAGAGCAGACCCTGCAGTGTTTGCCATAAATTTCCTGCACATCGTGAATTGTTTACTGTCACAGAAACTCTGCGTACACTGTGCTAACTTTACCCACTTTCACGTCTCAACAAATCAAAGGAAATAACTGGAATAACAAGGTACCACCATGTACGCTTCTTCAATCGCTTTTATGATCCCAAGTCCCAAGTCACATGTCTGGTTTTAACTCACCCATTGCTGCAAACACTACCTTTACTTCTTAACTCCGATCACAGAAGGAATGGGGAACAATATGAAGTGAATGAGGGACAGTAAATGGTAAATACTAAAGGACGGTTCTCAGAGGAAAATGATCCATTAAATGTGGTGTGAAACTGGGGAATGGAGACCCCCAACCCTTTACTGTAAACCCCCATTTCATTTGGTTTGGAGACAGGCTATCCTTTCACACAGAAACACGGGAGGCAGGCACCTCCTTTACTGGATGTTGTTATTAAGTGATAAAATTATTGTTGTGCCTCTTTATAAATATTTCTAGGTTTGTTTTTCTTATTTAATGTTGTAAAACACTGGTTTGCATGGGTTAATACATTATTATTGTTACTGTTATTATTATTATTATTATTATTACATATAACATCATGGCAAATGATAGATACATTAACTGATTCGTTTTTTATTTGATATCAACACATTGAGACCAATTATATACATTTAGAATGATGTTTAATGATTGCTCATAGTGATCACTCAATACACAAACATATTTACTTGTAAAATGCGTGGTGCTCAGCCCCAGCTCCCATTTCAATCTGAAGATAGTCCTAACTTCAGGACGCCATATATGCTTCCTGTATGCTTAACTCTTCTGTCAACCTCTACCACTTCAGCTGGAAGGTGGTTCCATGCTCCCAGCACTCTTTCAATGCAGTTCAATCTATGCATATTTACATTTCTTATTCTACTCACCTCTACCACCTTTGGAATGGGGATTCCCTGTAACCACCACACTGGATTCTAACGTACGGCTTTCAATTGACGCTTGTGTGAGAAAATGACAGGACCATGTAATAGGAAAAGGTATTTTATCTGTAAGCAATCCTCTGTTAAACACATTTATTAATTCCTTTAGTGAATGTAGCCTCATGCCATCATCATCATAATAAATACCACAATATGACATCCCATTGGTGCAGTAACATGGCACAATAATTGGCGCTAGAGCTGTGGGATGGGGTACACAATATATGGGCTGGCCCAAGCTCAATCACTAGTGATGTCCATTTTTGCCAACCAACTTGGATCTGGAGGATGAGATCTTTCAGTAAAAATATTTTTATTTTAGCTAGTTTAACTAATCCAAGAAATAACTCTATAGTGCAGTCAGAGACGTTCCCAGATTTTCTGGCCATAATTCAGATTTTTTTTCATTTGACCTTTTCTTCTTTTTAATAGTTTTCCTTCATCTCATAGTTTAATCTGTGTATACATTTTTATCATCTCACCTTTTCCCAAGTGATACATTTTATCCTGTAAACACCTCCAATGAAAGTAAATTAATGAATCAACTAAATCACATCTAGCCTTGTACGGAGAGTGAATTCTGTCTACTAGAGTTATTATCTAATGGTTGAATTTCCCTGTCCAGTTAGCACACAATGTCCAGGACAGTCTGGGAGTTAATATGGCAACATCTGGAGTTTGTCCACAGGACTTATCTATGTCTGGATTTTGCAGAGCACCAAATTAGGGTGATTATTGTCTGGATTTAAGACTTTCTAAATGTAACCAAATGGCGGAACCCCAAAATATTGTCAGACCTTTTGTGTTGGCTTCCTCAGGGATGGACTCATGGATATCTGCATGCAGCCTATGTCCTCCCTCACACCATTACCGATTCCTCCAGCAGTCAGGACACCATGTAGCAGACTTATTCCTTTCTGTCCGGTTGTCCGTAACCCCCTGGTTAATTTCCAGAATGGAGAATGTGGTCCCTTTTTTATACCCCCTGAACACGGACTACTCCCGGCTTGTTAACTTCAAAAGAGCAATAAGCTCAAGAGCTTTGGATGGACACCATTCGTATAACCAAACACATGTGCTCTAGTAAATGGCAGCCATTTTGTTTCCTGAATGCAGGCAGCAGTACATGGTCATCGAACAGGTAGAACTCTCTGCGGCTATGCGACCCCACGAACACATGGGAAAACTGTATCGCTGCCCATTCAGAAAGGTACATTTCTCAGTATGTACCATTGGGAAATAAATATAAAAGAAACAAATTAAAACCAACATGGCTTAGTAGAGAAGTAAAACAAGAGATTACAACTAAGAGAAGGGCATTTAAAGCATTTAAATCGGACAAATCAGATGCATTTTATAAAAGATATAAGGATGCAAATAATGCGTGCAAAAAGGCAATTAGACTTGCTAAACTTCAAAATGAAATAATGATAGCTGAAGAGAGCAAAACTAACCCCAAAGCATTTTTTAAGTACATAAATTCAAAAAAAAAACAAAATGAAAGTGTAGGTACACTAAAAACTGAAACGGGGGTGTTAATTAATGAAGACCAGGAAAAGGCAGGAATTTTAAATAACTTTTTCTCCTCCGTATATATTAAGGAAGAACCCATGGCAATAGATGTGCAAATGATTGCTACTAAAAACTTGCAGAATAATTGTTATTGGTTAACTCAAGACAAGGTGCTGCAGCAACTAAAGAAAGTTAATATAAACAAAGCTCCAGGGCCTGACGGTATCCATCCACGTGTACTTAAGGAACTAAGTGCAGAAATAAGTGAACCTCTGTTTTTAATCTTTCAAGATTCTTTTCTTTCAGGAAGTGTTCCAGAGGATTGGAGGAAGGCAGATGTGGTTCCTATATTCAAAAAAGGTTCAAAATCCTTGCCTGGAAATTAGACCTGTGAGCTTAACTTCTGTGGCTGGTAAAATATTTGAAAGGTTATTAAGGGATAATATTCAAGAATTCCTTGAGAAGAACATGGTTATCAGCAAAAATCAGCATGGTTTTATGAAGCACAGGTCATGTCAAACTAACTTGATTGCGTTCTACGAAGAAGCAAGTAGAAGTATAGATCAGGGTGTTGCCGTGGATGTGATCTTTTTGGATTTTGCCAAGGCATTTGATACAGTTCCACACAATAGATTAGTGTTCAAACTCAAGGAAATCGGTCTAGATGAAAATGTTTGTTCTTGGGTAGAACATTGGCTTAAAAACAGAGTACAAAGAGTTGTCATTAATGGTAAATTTTCAAGCTGGACAGAGGTGGCAAGTGGTGTCCCTCAGGGGTCTGTGCTGGGACCCCTTCTATTTAACATGTTTATAAATGATCTTGAAGACTGCATTGAAAGTCATGTTTCAGTGTTTGCAGATGACACCAAACTTTGTAAAACAATACAATGTGAACAAGATATTACTTTGCTGCAGAGGGATTTAGATAGACTGGGGGACTGGGCACTCAAATGGCAGATGAAATTTAATGTTGAAAAATACAAAGTTATGCACTTCGGCGTAAAGAATACACAAGCAACATATACCCTTAATGGAAGCGAATTAGGGATAACAACACATGAAAATGACTTGGGAATTGTTATAGACAACAAACTATGCAACAATGTGCAATGTCAATCAGCAGTGGCCAAGGCCAGTAAGGTATTGTCATGCATGGAAAAGGGCATTCATTCTCGGGACAAGAATATAATTTTGCCTCTTTATAAATCACTGGTAAGACCCCATATTGAATATGCTGTGCAATTTTGGGCACCTGTTCTAAAGAAGGATATTATGGCACTAGAAAAAGTGCAGAGGCGGGCTACAAAATTACTAAAAGGAATGGAACATATCGGCTATGAAGAAAGGTTAACAAATTTAAACCTATTTAGTTTAGAAAAACGTCGCCTGAGAAGGGATATGATAACATTATACAAATATATTCGGGCCAATACAAACCATTGTGTGGAAATCTATTCACAAACCGGACTTTACATAGGACACGAGGCCATGCGTTTAGACTGGAAGAAAGAAGATTTCCTCTAAGGTAAAGGAAAGGTTTTTTTACTGTAAGAACAATCAGGATGTGGAATTCTCTGCCTGAAGAAGTGGTTTTATCAGAGTCCATACAGATGTTCAAACGGCTACTAGATGCATACTTGCAAGAACAGAATATTCAAGGATATAATCTTTCAATGTAGGGTAATAACTGCTTGATCCAAGGATAAATCTGACTGCCATTCTGGGGTCAAGAAGGAATTTTTTTCCTAGCTTGTTGCAAAATTGTGCTTCAAACTGGGTTTTTTTGCCTTCTTTTGGATCAACAGCAAAAAACAAATGTGAGGAAGGCTGAACTTGATGGACGCAAGTCTCTTTTCAGCTATGTAGCTATGTAACTACCAGCTGGGGGGAGCATTTGTTCCCTAAAATCCAGGGGGTGCATTCATCGGTGTTCACACAGGAACTTCCGAAAGTGGACCAGCCATTGCCTTTTTACCTCTGGAAATATTTTGGGCTACTACCTCGTGGCCGATCAGTCAGAACTTTACCCGAATGACGATTCCATTCTACCGAATGGATCTGAGCACTATTTGGACAACTTTGGCACTCAGATCCAGGCTATTCTGGGTTATAATAGTTGTGGGGTTCCTGTGTATTCTGATTGTATTTTTGGGGTATTTTATGTATGGTTCCCTGTAACTGAGAGATAATTGCATTACCGGTCTTTGACTCTATATTCCAGACACAGGGACTGCTGGGATGGGTTTCTTTTGTATTGAATGGAGACCCAACGCTGGGGGTCTGTGCATAAGAGGCCGAGTGTGGCATAATAAAACTCTTTTGTACTCTCAGAACTGTGTGTCGTACAGTTACTGGGGAGGGATAGAGCTACTCACTCCACAGCGCCTTGTTCTAGAGTTCCTGTATCACGGATCCAGTGGAGAAAAGTTCTTGTCAGGAAAATAGCTTCGCTATGCACACCAGTTTCAGTGACCCCTAACGAGTCATAGCTACACACATAATGAGCCACACTTTGTTCTATGTGCTCCTCATTCTATATTGAATAGGCTTTGTTCTATGCTATGTTTTGGCTCTATTTCGGTCCCAATAGAGAGTTTATATTTCTATATGGTCTTCTGATTTTGACTTCAGCTTATCCTGACTATTCTCTGTAATCCTTGACTTGGCTTTTGTTTCACGTTCTCCTGATTTTTGGTTACCATTTACGTGGCCTGTCTTTGACCATTCTCTGCCTAGTTTATATAAGGCCTAGCCACTGTAAGGACCAATATACATTGCATTTCATGTGGAGTCTCTAAATCATGACAAATTCATGTACTTAGTGGGAACTGAATGAATCAAGCATACCATCACCTACCTGTGGTGAACAGAACCTCGCCAAGGGCGAGATAGTGGATGGACTTATCTATGTCTGGATTTTGTAGACCACCAAATTAGGGTGATTATTGTCTGGATTTTAGTCTTCACTAACCCCATCCCAGCAGAAGAGCTGACACCAGGGCAGAGCGCAGCTGGCCTCTGCCCTACTTGTCCCTGTGGGGATATTTATGGGATGATAATTTTAAGCAATCGAGATCTCTTAGATCTTAGAGATCATTTATCATGTAAGTGAATAGTATTCCATACAATTAATTCACAATTTGTTATAAAAATAGATTTTATTTTATAATAACAATTAATTAACAATAATACTAGGCAGCATGCATGGTAATAATCAGCTAGTATTTAGTATGACATAGTATACAATACAATGGAATGGGTATACACGTTTCAATGGCTAAACAGCATTTTCTGTCAAGATTTACACGATTTATGAGGGTATCCTTACAGACAAAAAGTGAAGCTTTTCACAGCGAAGGGCCATAAAACCCTAGCTAACAGTTAGATCAACTGAGTAACCCTTTCAATGCTGGCTAGATCCTCCTAGGCATATAGTATCCTATTCTCCTGTGATTTTCAATTAAAATAACATTTGAACCAACTCATTAATCATTTCCTGGAACCATCAAATAAGAATAATCTACCAGATTTTTACAAAAGCAGAATTTTAATTTGTCTAAAAAGATATCTTATCTTATTTTAGAGCAAATCAATACACCTGGATAAAAACAACGGTATGCTAACATGTGATAATATCACATTAATATATAATTATTCTTAATTCCACCTGCAGAATGGAATGTTTATAACTATATATTCTTTAGTTAACTAAGATTTCTAAATATGGAAATCTGACCGTGATTTATCCAGTCATATATCATGCTATTAGTAAATTTTAATTAATTTAAATTAATTAAATAAAACCAGCATAATTACCAGTTATGTAGATATTCTCATGAGATGAATAGGTAGTCCCAGAAACTTGATTGGTTGTATGGAGGTGCGTGAGTGATAGAAAAAGTATTAAAGAGTTTAAGAGTTTATGTCCAAGAGCGTTTAAGAATAGAGTGTTAGTCCCAGATGTTGTCCTGGATTTCTCTGCATGTCCGAATCGGATGCCCAAACACCAACTCGTACTTGTATCCAACTCCAACTCCAACTACCCTGTCTTCCCTTTGTCCTAACTTTTAAAGGGCCAGACTCTCTGTACGTCATTAGTTGATAAACCAATAGGTAGCCGTAGGTGTGTCCAATCTATGGGTCGCAATTTAGGTATTTGATCCATAGATGGCAGTCTCGTCTAACGAAACCTTCCTATCCAGGAAAGAGTTAACTTTTCCTGATGACAATTTTGTCGTCATTTGGCTTATCTAAAATGACTACCATAACTTAGATTTGCTGTCAGTTCAAAGCGTTTGTTTCAGTCTTTGTGGCAACTACTTCGATCGTAACTTGTAAAATTGACAGTTCTAAACTCAATTTCAACCCTTTCTTACAATGGAACCTTGTAAAATTTAGAAAGTAAAATTAATTACTTAGTCTTCTCTGTCACTAGTGTCTGTGTTTAGATAATGCATCTATTAACATTTACATTTTAGACAGAGCGTTCCATCCCCCTTGCTTCATTGCTTATCTTGGTTTGTTTATATAATACATTCCTCAGCTCAAGCAAGTGGCTAGTTACAAAAGTAAGAAGAAATCAAGGAAATTATGTGTTTTTGTTATCCTGAAGATAGCAAAATGGAGTCTGCTTTGTTTTGAGTGACTTGGACAATATACACTTTTAATTTCTTTTTAGCACAAAATGTCTGTTGATATAAATATCCTGACATCCCCGTATTGTTGTGCCTGATGCCCATCAGGCTCCCACAACAGAAGCAATGCCTACAGGACAGAGTAGCACCGCTGACCTCAACTCCATGCCTGGGAGTACAAGAGAGACCAGGGGTGATTGACTCAGCCCACTCGGCAGCTTTGGGCCTATAGGACTGAGCCGGGCACCAGAGGTCACCAGGTCAGCTACTTGTTGTTGGGTGGGCTGCCCGACTTACTCAGGTACCGACCGGCAGCAGGTCAGGTACCTGGTTAGTCTTCCCTTGGGGGGGTGGGAGGCGGGGAGATATGTGGCGAACAGAACTTCGCCATGGGCTCCTGGAGCTTGCCATCCTCCTGCCTATGGACTATGGCCCTGCACTTGAAAAGGCTCCGTTCATGGGATTTATGTACTTTTGTACTCCAGAAAGAGAGACAGACCGTTAGCCTTGATTCCCTGGAACTTTTTTGGGCATAGGACCATGTGCAAAATTATGACTTCCATGAAATCCTGAACCCCTGAACTGATCTGGGTGATTTTTGGATATATTGGTCCCCCATAGAGGGGCTATCAGGGGACAGAGGCGGCTCTAGACTTTGAGGCCTTAGGCGAAACTCAAACATGAGGCCCCACTAACAAAAAAGTTGTTAATACATGCACACTGTCACATATACACATTGATGCACTTTTTACCTGTGTATGTGCCTGAGAGTCTGACAGAGTATCCTTGTGTGTGGAGGGTGATAGTGAGGGGGTTGATGCTGAGTGTGGTGAGAGGGGGTGATGCTGAGGGTGGTGGGGGGGTGATGCTGAGGGTGGTGGGGGATGATAGTGGGGGTGATGCTGAGGGTGGTGATAGTGAGTGAGGGGGTGATAGTGAGGGGTGATGCTGAGGGTGGTGAGGGGGGTGATAGTTAGGGGGGGTGATGCTGAAAGAGGGGGGAGACAACATACCTTTTTTTCCCTGGTGGTCCAGTGGGCTGCCTGGTGGTCCGGTGGTAATCGTTTCCGGTCTGCAGCTCTGCAGAGTAACCCGTGGCAACGCTCTGATTGGCCCATGTGTCGCAAGACACATGGCTCACTGCGGAGCTGCAGACCAGTGTCTGCGGTGGCTTGCCGGGCAGCCAGGAGGGGCCTTGCACCCGGCGGCATACCGGGCAAGTAGAGTACCCGACACAGTATGTCCTCCACCAGTTAAGGCGGCCACGAGGCCCTAGCCAGCGCGAGGCCTTAGGCAGCTGCCTAAACCATTTAATTAGAGAGCCGCCTCTGTCAGGGGATGTGACTTTTGTGGGGTTTCCATGTGTTTTGGAGGTACTTTTGGGAGGTTGTTAAAATGTATGTTTTTTGTGCCTGGAGAGAATTGAGTTTAGTACAGTTCCTGACTCAATTATTTCTCACACACAGGGGAGGGATTAACATTTTTTGTGTGGGAGTGTCCTGGACCTGAGAGCCAATGTAATTACGTGTATGTTTTACTGTAGTCTCCTCTCAGGTCAGGGAATGCCCCTTTGTTACAAAATGCCTTTTGTAACTGTTCCTTTAATTATAAATTGCCCTGTTTCCCTGGATTATGGAGAAGCCTATTTGCCAGCCTTCTCCCCCATGACTATGGACCGGGTGTGTATGGCCCTTTAAGAACAGTCTGTGAGCATATTGGGGCTTATGGACTTTTTATGGGACTGGTGCAAATTTTTGGGACATAGAGAAAATAGGGACAATGCCCCTTTAAGACGGTGACCCCAGACTTGTTTGGGACACTGCCCCTTTAAGCCTGTGCCCCCAGTGTCCCCAGACTTGGTTAAAACCCTTTGTTTTTGGCTATTTCCCACTTGGTTCAGTAAATGGGGCTTACTGAACGAAGTACCACACAGGCGGACCACCCAGAAGTGGAAGTGTGCAGGCAATTTACCTCCCAGGCTGGGAGCCTGCTGTAGGTATATTGCCGAACGCTGGGGGGCCGCCGTTTGCGCAAACGAACACGTGGTGGCGCCATCTTTATTCATTCAAATACGGTCAGCGGTGTGTGCAGCCAAATTCATGGAACTAAAATCGGCTGCACATTTCCGCGAACACCGCTGACCTGTACCTTCTCCCATACTGAACTTTCTGCGATGGGTCTTTTTTTCAGCCTGAAATAGACCGACTGCACAGCCCAAATCTATGGAACTGTTTTGGGCAGGAAAATGTGCTTGCGGTCGGTCATAAAGGACTTCCGGCTAACTTTTTATCTACTGGATGGATTTGTCTGATTTTTGAGAGTGTTTATGTTTAAAGTGTGCTGATTCTGAAGATTATTATGACGATTGTACGTATATTTTTAAAGTTATAGTACATGTATAAAAACTGTATTTTTCCTGCCTGTGATAATTATGTTAAGCATTGTGTACTATAATTATATCACAGGCAGAGGGGAGGATTTGTGTGTGTAATTGCTGGGAGTGTTTCTGTAATGTACGTGTGTTATTGGTTGTTCTGTAAAACCCTGTGGGTGGTCCTATGTAAGGAAAACCTGCATAAAAGAAGGCCCTTTGGTGCCAAGTAAAACAGATCTTCTTGACCCTCAACACGTGGTCTTGTCTCGTGATTGGAGGGAACAGCTATATTCACACTGGGGATTGCTATGCTCTGCATACTCCCTTGAGCCTTAATCACTTAGCTCTTTTAAGAGCTTGCTCCTGATTCGCTCTCCTGGAGGAGAGGTCTTCCCCACACGGTCCTGGAGGACAGAAGCTGACCCTGGGTGAAAGGAAGACGGTGAGACTCCAGTTAAGCTACGGCGGTTGTGGAGTCTGCGGTGGTTGTGGTGCCCGGTGCGGTGCTTGTGGTCCTCGGCGCAAGCTAGGAAGCGTCCATTAATGGAAGGTTCCGTTACACCCTTGAATATGTATCTGGAAACCCCTTGTATGGGGAGTTGCATATAAGGCTGCATGTCGCTCCCATTAAACCAGTTCCTCTTCACCCTCAACATAGAGCTTCGGCTTATGTGTGGAGGGAACAGCTATATTCACTCTGGGGATTGCTATATTCATTATACTCCCTTGGATTATAATCACTAGCTATCCTGCTTTACTCACTGGATTGGGAGAGGTCTACCCACTGGAAGCTGGATCCTGGTCTTGGATCCAGGGTGGGTGGAGGACAGCAAGACCCCAACCAAGCAGTAACATTGGTTGTGGGGTTTACTGTGGTTATGGTGTCTGGTGGAGTGCTTGGAGTACTCGCTGAGCACTAGGAAGCATTGATTGGTGGAGGCACCCATAACCGGGGCGGTCTGCCACACTACCCATAACCCCTCCCACCCACACCCAGTGCAGCCAGTTCCAAACGGAAAACCCCCATCTGCCAGTAAAAACAAACACAGGACAAAAGTCAGACCCCAGGAACTGCTCACAAATTCACCCACTTACCCTTCCCGAAGACATCCGACTGTAAGTGACAAATCTTAGAAACAACACTGCCTGGCCCTCAATGAACATATGAAAAGAAAATCCCCCAAGAGACCGCCTATTTAGACATACCATCTCAATGCGCATGGCTACAAAGAACGTGAACAAAACGTGAGCCAAGGCATCATGGATTCAAACCCCAAACTACATAGCAAAGGGAGAACTGGACAGAAACTGGACAACAGACCCCTGTACTCTGGCCTCCTAGTGTCCACTGAGACCCGGCCTTGCTGTAGACCCTCAACAGCCGTCCCCACCACAAATTCCCTGGTAACATCCCACCAACCACTAGACTTAAAATTGAAAAACCAAGGGGACATATCAGAGGACACCCAAGTACCCCAAAAGCAGTAACAGTGCTCGCAATTGAGAGGACGAGACAGAAAAACCTCCAAGCTCCAGCCCACACCACACATCCCAGACCTTAGTGTAGCGGACCCAGGAGGACCACAAAAACGACCCACGAACCAACTCCAGTAGACTGTCAGACCAAGAGACCACAGCCCCACAGGACATGGAAAACCATCTTCGATCTGCGTAAGGCCAGAGTCGTGCCAGCTATCCAGCCAAGGGTTGTCACACCACTGGGACCCAGAATCACCCCCAAACCAAACAAACCAGCATCATCCATATAAGGTGAAGGTTAGTATTGGACACTAATAATAATGTGCTTCCAATAGGACCAGCCATTATTTACAATCAGAAAGGAATCCCAGAGTGCCAGGTCACTCTGCTACTGCCGCGTAAGCTGATCGAAGTGCCAAGGCCGGACAACCCCCCATGCGCCCGTTAAATATCCCTCCATATGCATAATTTGACAATAGAAGCTCAACTTATCAGCGTTGTCGCCTCCAGCTCCCTTTTTACACCCAGTTAAACTGCTTGAAACAATGCGTAACGGGGTGGGAACCCCCATACCCAGAGCACTCTTGCTTAAAGTGGCACAAGGCACCACACTTATAGTGACTGTCGTTGAACTTCCAACAACAGCTGCCGGGCTGTTGGGAGGCTAACGAGGTGGAGGCAGCCCTCCCACCAGCCCCCCCCCCCAAAAAGGACGGGGACCCACCCTTGTGGAGTGTTGGGCGAATCATAATGGAGAGCGTCGTTGCCCCCAGCTCCCAGGTCCCTTTTTACACCTGGCCCCCACAGGGAGCCTCCACACCCAGAGCACTTGTGCTTAAAGCAGCACCATGCACCCACCTACAGTGACTGTCGTTGAACTACCAACAACAGCCACTGGGCTGATGGGAGGCCAACTAGGCGGAGGCAGCCCCCCTACCACCACCCCCAAACTCTTACTTTTTCCTTGTTGCAGGCTTTACCCTCAAAGGAAAAGCGTCCTTCAATGGCAAGAGAGAGAAAATCTCCATCCTGGTGGGTCCCTGTGTGAGTCATAATGGAGAGCCAGAGGCTAATGTCCATCTGGACCTGGGAAAAAGAGGGGCCAAACGTGTACCTAGACCAGCCTAGGCCACCATAGGTACGGCAAGTTGTGGCAAAACTAGGCACTTCATTGTGCAAGAACTGTGTTCAGTCATTTATTTCCATGTGCAAAGGCTATGTGCATTCGTATAATTTGACTTCACGAGCAAAACAGGGATAAACTGTTCGTGAAGTCGAATAAAATACTGAAAAGACAACCACACAAGGGAGTCGTGTGTCTCCAATTAAGAACTGCCAACATAGGGAAACCGCAAACACCTAATAGTTGAATGGGTAGTCGCCGTTCATATGAACGAACATGTGGCGGCGGCCATCTTGGCGCATGAACGCCCAGCAGTGTTTGGTCGTGTTTGGTTGTTGAGTTCATGGAACTAAAATCACCTACTCGACCTCGCAAACACCGCTGGACTTCCATACCGTTTGTGCAGATAGTTCAGTTCGTCCAAATTGAGCGGCGTTCACCTAAATTAAACCACCGACCGTCAGACACACGACTATCCAGTTTATAAATGTGTACGTTCATCTGTTAATTTGTATGAACTCCCGAAAGAAGACCGGTCAAAGCATGCAATTGCCTGGAACTGTTTTGGGGCTCTTGCCTCATGGCTGTCAGGTCCATAACGGCTTCTCCATTCTAACAAACGGATCTGAGCGATATTTCTTTTGTGGAGTTCGGATAAATATAATGCGAATGATGATATATTTTTTTTAATTCTTTATTTTATTCGTGCATAGGTTTTACAAGCAGGATGGCAATGCCATGACCGCTATTGCTCACCACAAAAACATCAAAAAAACAAAGGTCTGGCATGTAACGTCAAAGCACATTTTTAGAAAAGAGAGGTTGCGTACGTCGTAGGAACTGCATAGTATGGTTTTAAATATAAACAACAATACTTGAGGCGGTGTGGCATGTGAGATATTTAAACAACAAGCTAGTGCAGATCAAAAGAACATGTGCCATTGTTGCTAAGGGTCCCTGAGTCCAACCAGGTTTTTGATAGCCAGCTGAGTGTTTTGAAAATAAAGCAAAGCAAAGTAAAGTTCAACAAGCGGAGTTACAACGAGTTAGGCATGAAGAGGTGCCCCAAACCCCCACATAGAGATCACTCAGTCCCCTCCACCAGCAAGATTCAGTCCCATCACACCGGTATGAGATCGCCAGCACACAGCCAGACTGCCACCCAGGCTGTGTCCGATCATTCTGCGTCGTAGTGCTGCAGGATCTCCCTCTCATGGTGAGTGCCAAGGGGGACATCTTGAGCCTCTGTGTTTTCCACCCTAATTGTGTAGTGGCACAGCTGCAGGGCATCAAGTACTCTCCATCATGGAGCTTCGGTGTCGATTGATAGCACCCAGTTTGGGCCCCTAGAGCTGCAAGTGATCCGGTTTCCATGGTTGCCCACAGAGGGCGCCAAGAGCCCCGAGGGAGGCCGCCTTCTTCATAGAGTGCTCAAGGTTCAGAGCAGGCTCCGCCGCCATCTTGCGAGGTCAGTTTGGTCTCCGATCATTTTTGGCATGAATAGGACCCCAGGGTGGACCGAGATAACCCCCACGGCCCAATGGGGGGGAGAATTGGGCCAGGGCCCCTGAGGCCAAATGGAGGTGCCGAATTACTGCCTCCAGGCAGGATAGTAGAGTGGCGGCCGTCCACTCCACTCACCTCCCGGGTAGGCTGTAGATGCTTGAAGTTTTGCCACAGGGGAGCAATATACAGGTTTCCAGTTTCAAGGTTGTAGCAGCACCCCTGGATGGTAAGGGGTCACGCTCAGTAGCTGCGGATGCCGGGTTGAACCCACCAAATGGTTGAAAAAGCTGGGCCATATCAGAAGCTGGTCTTACATGTGTCCAGCCGGCATGGTGGCCCGGCCCCGCCCCCTCGCGAATTATGATATTTTAACCAATATTGTGTCATTTTCTGTACGGAGAGATAATGTAATGAAAGGTGGGGTCTTACACAATTATCTCTCCAGTACAGAAAAGGATTATGGGAAATGTGATTGCAAACTTAGTTTTCCACAAGGTCCATCAGGGGAAAACCCCTGGAATGTCATTATGGAAACCCCTTGCATGGGGATTTGTATAAAACCGGCTGTGGTTCAATAAAAGTTCAGTTGACTCCCAAAACTGTGTGTTGTCCAGTTGTTGGGGAATGGGATGGGAATTACTATGCTACTCTTTATTTATATGCTGACTATGTCTACCAGCAGAGATATTGCATTCTGTATTCTGTATGGTATCCTGATAACAAAACACTTTTGAGGAGCATTTTCCCCAATAACACTCGCTAGGATTGAAAAAGCTCGGACCTAATTCCCAAAAGTTTTATTAATCTTGCGGTACCGAAACTCTTACTCTTTCCTTGTTGCAGGCTTTACCCTCAAAGGAAAAGTGTCCTCCAATGGCAAGAGAGAGAAAATCTCCACAACTTTCTTCCCCCCTTAAACCTCTTGCTTTAAATGTGCTAGACCAGCTTTGTTGAAATCTTGGGCCCACACTCCAGCTTCTGTACCGGGCCCGAGCCGACAGGCAAAAGTGCCGGCCCGCACTGGCATGCCTGCCTGAAGTAGAGGCTGCAGGCAGAGTAAGTCATGGGAGCTGGGCTGCCGAGGGTGGAGGGGAACTCATACATGTGCCCTTGTCTGCTAAGCTGTGCTATCTCCCTTGAAACTAATAGATTCATCAAAATGACCACTGTCTGTCTGAAAATTTGGTTCAGCTGAATTTACACATACATCCACATCTTTTTTTAAAGATTTTAAAGGGGTTGCTTTGATTTCAGTAATTTCACCTATAAATGTATTCATTCATTTTGAGAATTTGACATCCACCAGATTTGCTCATTGACTTTCAGTCGAAATTCAGTGTTAAATATGAAAATCTTAGATTTCATAAATAACTTGCCTTTGAGAATTACTGATTAAAATCTGGTATTGGAGTAAAACGAGATGGGATCTTTCAGGTGAATTGACCAATTTTGAACAGATTTTGCCTTTAGAAAATATGAGTATGTGAGAATTCAGGTGGAATTTTGACCAACTTTTGCCCATCTGGACCTGATTCTTCATTGAATCATGCTGTATATAGGTGATGGATATTTCAGAATTTTCACAATGATTTACGCTTTCTTGGATCATGTGGCTCTAAAATGCTGGCACTTGATGCCAGAAATGAAAACTTTAACTACAAATTAACACTTTGTTCATCGTGTGAAAAGAATAATACGCATTTATTCCTGTTAATTCTGATTCTGGCACAACTTGGTGATGTCTTTAAAATACGGGTCATAGCAGAATGGTATTTTTTGGGAATTTGACAAAGATGGGATTTTTTATTTATTTTTTCTAATGTTATGTGTGAACAGAAATATAATTATCCCGGACTATGAACGAGGAAGTAATTTCCTGGATTAAAACCACACACACCATTTCTGATTTTCACTTTGTATTTGCAAGTAAAAAGGTTTTAAATGAACATGTGTATTTGTAAGTGGGACACAATGAAAGTAAAATGAGTCTATACAAGCCAATTTCACTGTTTCCTTTTATATTGTTAATATTTAGTTCACTGAAGCAATTTCTATGTTTTGCACAAAAAAAGATAATATTGAATGCGTAGGAGAAGTTTTTCAATCTCTTGTATCCCTGACATCTAAGCAGCAGTTTTCCCCAGGAATAGCGAATGCATTTGATTAAAATAACATGTGGTAAGCTTCAGAAAGCAATATTTCTGTGTTCTAGATAAGGTGCACCGGATGATTTGGTTCTCAACCTTACTTGACATCACGGATTCCTTCTGCACCATAAACGGTTAAATATAAAATAAAAGACTTGGGTTCCATCACGTCATCATTACCATTGATCCAAAGGAAGACAAAAAACATTTTGTAGAGATTTTAATTGTAATCATTCAAGGGAAAAAAAATCCTTCTTGAATCAACGTGAAGCACAATGAGATATTATTAATTATTATTAATGTTCATTTCAGCAATATTGCCCTACAAACGGTTACCCCCACATCCACTACTTTATGGCTGAATGTTCTGTAATTCCAATAAAGCAGCTAATTCATCCAAATCCCTCTCCCTGAAAACCCATAACTCCCCACCCCATTGGCTGAATGTGTTCAGCTGATGCTCTCAGCCAGTAGCAAGCCCTACAGTAATCATTTTAAAACAGTTTGTCTACCAGCAATAGGGTAACATCAGGGCATTCTTGGCACCATAGATTGTGGGACTCCACTTATCACTTTGTCAATCTTTTATCTAAGCCAATTTCTTTTCATTTGTGCTGTAACCATTTGTGTGGATCTGTATCCGATGCCCGATCCAAATCCAAGTATCCATTGGAACAACCCGAGCTATATTTCTACTAAAGTCTACAAAGATTAAAATTCATCTCTCAGCACAGACTATAAAAAACAGAAATCCAACCAATCATCTCTCAGCATAGACTATAAATAACAGTCATCCAACCAATCATCTCTCAGCACATACTATAAATAACAGCCATTCAACCAATCATCTCTCAGCATAGACTATAAATAACAGCGATCCATCCAATCATCTCTCAGCATAGACTATAAATAACAGCAATCCAACCAATCATCTCTCAGCATAGACTATAAATAACAGCGATCCAACCAATCATCTCTCAGCATGGACTATAAATAACAGCCATCCAACCAATCATCTCTCAGCATAGACTATAAATAACAGCCATCCAACCAATCATCTCAGCATAGACCATAAATAACAGCGATCCAACCAATTATCTCTCAGCATAGACTATAAATAACAGCGATCCAACCAATCATCTCTCAGCATGGACTATAAATAACAGCCATCCAACCAATCATCTCTCAGCATAGACTATAAATAACAGCGATCCATCCAATCATCTCTCAGCATACACTATAAATAACAGTGATCCCACCAATCATCTCTCAGCATAGACTATAAATAACAGCGATCCAACCAATCATCTCTCAGCATAGACTATAAATAACAGCAATCCAACCAATCATCTCAGCATAGACTATAAATAACAGCGATCCAACCAATCATCTCTCAGCACAGACTATAAATAAAAGCAATCCAACCAATCATCTCTCAGCATAGACTATAAACAGCCATCCAACCAATCATCTCTCAGCATAGACTATAAACAGCCATCCAACCAATCATCTCTCAGCATAGACTATAAATAACAGCAATCCAACGAATCATCTCTCAGCATAGACTATAAATAACAGCGATCCAACCAATCATCTCTCAGCATAGACTATAAATAACAGCGATCCAACCAATCATGTCTCAGCACAGACTATAAATAACAGCCATCCAACCAATCATCTCTCAGCATAGACTATAAATAACAGCGATCCAACCAATCATCTCTCAGCATAGACTATAAATAACAGCAATCCAACCAATCATCTCTCAGCATAGACTATAAATAACAGCAATCCAACCAATCATCTCTCAGCACAGACTATAAATAACAGCGATCCAACCAATCATCTCTCAGCATAGACTATAAATAACAGCCATCCAACCAATCATCTCTCAGCATAGACTATAAATAACATCGATCCAACCAATCATCTCTCAGCATAGACTATAAATAACAGCGATCCAACCAATCATCTCTCAGCATAGACTATAAATAACAGCGATCCAACCAATCATGTCTCAGCACAGACTATAAATAACAGCCATCCAACCAATCATCTCTCAGCATAGACTATAAATAACAGCGATCCAACCAATCATCTCTCAGCACAGACTATAAATAACAGCCATCCAACCAATCATCTCTCAGCATAGACTATAAATAACAGCGATCCAACCAATCATCTCTCAGCATAGACTATAAATAGCAGCAATCCAACCAATCATCTCTCAGCATAGACTATAAATAACAGCGATCCAGCGAATCATCTCTCAGCATAGACTATAAATAACAGCCATCCAACCAATCATCTCTCAGCATAGACTATAAACAGCCATCCAACCAATCATCTCTCAGCATAGACTATAAATAACAGCGATCCAGCGAATCATCTCTCAGCATAGACTATAAATAACAGCGATCCAACCAATCATCTCTCAGCATAGACTATAAATAACAGCGATCCAACCAATCATCTCTCAGCATAGACTATAAATAACAGCCATCCAACCAATCATATCTCAGCACAGACTATAAAAAACAGAAATCCAACCAATCATCTCTCAGCAATCATCTCTTGTCTCGGGATCCCCTAGGGAGACAAGGACGAACCTGTAAGACATCCATTACAAGCGATCTCTTCCATACAAAAAATCAGAGGGGCAAACGCTACAATCTGGGTATGCTAACAGACTTATGGGGATACCTGAGGCGTTACCTACGAATTTGGGATACAAATGCAAACATCTTACTGCACATGTTTTAAAGTCAACAAAAATGTATTGACTGTGGGTCCTGCTTGTCCCTTTACATTTATACACTACATGTTTATCGTGTCTCCACATCAAAAATGCTATGCTCCTTGATATGCAAGACCTGCGAGTCTCTCTGCTATATGTCCGTTCAAAAAAATATTGAATAAAGACGATATTTAAAAAAAATATATCTGTAAATCTAGTGCCATTTTTAGAAGCTGAGGGATCAATAGCTGAGTTCTCTCTCGTGGCCTGACGTACCATCGTCCCCATCATCACAAAGTATACAATACGTAACCTTGCGACTAATCTTGTACTGTAACATCTGCTGTCATTCTGGATCCAATTTCCAGCTGATCACGTGTGGCAAATAGATCAATTTAAACCATTGCCTCTCACAGCAATAAAGCGACCTGAAATCCAGTTCTGCAGCCACAAAGAAGAAGAATCCAATCTACAAGCAACTAAAGGTGATCAAGGTGAGAATCGATGGCAGGTCTCCTCCTTGTTTACATTGTATTGTGAAGAAGTGTCATCATACGCGATACATTGATTGGTGTACCAGCTCTGTAAGCGCCTCATTGTTCTTCGTTAATACATTTTGACATGTGGATATTTCTATTTTAATTCAAATAATGGGGAGAATAAATGAATACTGCTTGTAAGTGCAGCACACGGACTGGCTACATTCTTTCATATTTATTGACCTGGAATTATTCCCTGGGTGGAACAAAGCCATCATTCTGGTCAAATGTCTCAATGTCATGCGGGATTTGTTCAAGGTTTTTTTTTATCTGTGTTCATGGTAAATTCCAAGAACTCCACGTCATCAAAAAACTGGATTTTTTCACATGACTGCGAACAGAAAGTTAGAAAAGATTGATTGTTTAACTAATATGCTCCATTAATAGGACTGTCAATGCCCCCTTCCTGCCCTTCCCTCTGCAAAATGAGTATATCATAAAGATAAAATCTTTGTAAAAAACTCAGACTGACTGCGTTGGAATTTCAGTGAAAAAATATAAACTGAGGCAAATTAGGGACTACTTTGTCTCAGTATTTCTCCTACGCCTGCCACTGTTTGACACCAGGCAGGGCTACAACCATCAAATCGTATTATAACCTCTCCCGCCCCGCTACTAGTGATGACTGCAGGGAAATTAGATCTATCTGTGGAGGACCTCCATGGACCTCAAAGCTGTACTCTCAGTGCCAGGAGCAGAAGAGGACCAGCCGGAAGACGTTGGAAGCACTGGAGAGGGACAGGTTCAGGTAAGTTAAACTCACCTTTGCCTGCCCCCCTCTTCCAACTACCGGACCCCCCAGTGGCGATGTTACCATTTGGGTTCTTGGCAAAGTATGCAAAGTCCCCAGATGGTGACAGTTCTGCTTTAACAAATATGCTCCATCAGTAGATAACAATCTTACGGACATGCTTCTCAGAAAAGATGAAACAGGTTTTATCGACTTTGTGAAATGTCACAGAGCTGACGTTTGGGAAATGAGAGGCATGTGAATTGTAATTTTGTTTCTAAACAAACTGCAGTAAGTGTTGGAATTCTGCTGTAATCTGACTAGGTAGGTAAACATCTGTCAGATCTATCTTTGCCATCCGATCTGATCTTCAGTAAGATTGTCCTCTGCTATTCCAAAAGTCTTTCCAGCTTGTCTAAAGTGGAGTCCCACCACGTGCTGACATTCTGTCATAGATGATGTGACTTCTCTTTCTCCTGCCTCAAGAGTTGGCTATCCTTCACATTATGGTGGAAATATCTGGCAATCCTCCAACAACACTCAAGCATAGTTACCACCTTTGTGTTGCCTTCATAATTTACAGTCTTCGATACAAGATGTAGGATGTCTGCACACCTACAAAGGAACCATCTCACAAAGCATCTCTGTTAGTGACCACAAACTCAATGTGCAGCTTGGTGTCTGCCTGCTCTGACAAACAAGTTACCACCATCATGTTACTGCTGGCAATATTTTTCCCAAAGTGTGATTTTCAGCATTATTTCAGCATGTAGCAGGAGAGAACAATGCATGTATTAGGAGAGAACAATAGTCTTGCTGCCCTACAGATCCACTCCCAGTTTGATTTGTTGTTAAGGTTGGACCTCCTCCACCGCCATGATCCTGTCCAGGCACTGGGGCTTCTACCTGTGTGCTGTAATGGAGAGGAAAGCATACACTGGCCACTAGAAACACTTCATAAATCTGAGAAGTGCACTGACTGATCTACTGCCTCAGCTAGCTTCTTCTTAAATACAACCACAGAGTAATTGTACATTGATGGTCAGAATTGCCACTAAATGTCATATTTTTGTCCAATCCACATGCCTCAGTGGGGACTCAGCTGAACTAAATTTTCAAGTCACTCGTGGTAATGAAATGTATTGAGCCTGTGACAGAGGACACCAGATAAAAGACAAGCTATGAATTCAAGCTCTTTATTAAAAAGAGCTTCTGAGAAGACAGGTCAACCATTTGCTTTAATTTACAAATATTTTTGCAGTTGATCTGTCTCGGTGCCCGTTTAAAGTGTGAGTGGTGTTTTTACTTGTGTAATCGAACTTCCATTTTTATGTTATGAGCATTTTCTCTTCTTAATGGAGTCCTTGCAGGCGATGCTATTATTCATAATATAAGAAATGAGTTCCCCTTGCCTTTATACTTCTTCCAATACCGGCACCTTTTAGAGGCAGTTATTAAACCATAACCACTTCACTGTGATGTAATTTATCCTTTACAGAAATATTGGGAACAAATGAAAAAGTATTTGGTCTCTGATAATATTGGAATATTAGTGTAGAAGCAGAAGCACCTTCATTGTCACATTGTACAACGCTATGGAATCTGATGGCGCTATATAAATAATAAAATAATAATAATAATAAGAAGAATTGTCACAGTAAGTGTGACATAAACATGGAAATCATCTTAAGTCAATTCGTCAGTAATTTGTGAATGGAGATTCCTAAAATTGGAACACACTGTAAGAAATGTCTATGTAGACATCATGCCCAGCTACATTGGCTTAGCAGGCTCTCCTTGCACCCGACACAAAAACCCTCTAGTATGCACTGTTTGTATTGTAAGTGGAAAATTAGCATTGTGTCAAAACTCTTCTTAATGGAGTCCTTGCAGGCGATGCTATTATTCATAATATAAGAAATGAGTTCCCCTTGCCTTTATACTTCTTCCAATACCGGCACCTTTTAGAGGCAGTTATTAAACCATAACCACTTCACTGTGATGTAATTTATCCTTTACAGAAATATTGGGAACAAATGAAAAAGTATTTGGTCTCTGATAATATTGGAATATTAGTGTAGAAGCAGAAGCACCTTCATTGTCACATTGTACAACGCTATGGAATCTGATGGCGCTATATAAATAATAAAATAATAATAATAAGAAGAAGAATTGTCACAGTAAGTGTGACATAAACATGGAAATCATCTTAAGTCAATTCGTCAGTAATTTGTGAATGGAGATTCCTAAAATTGGAACACACTGTAAGAAATGTCTATGTAGACATCATGCCCAGCTACATTGGCTTAGCAGGCTCTCCTTGCACCCGACACAAAAACCCTCTAGTATGCACTGTTTGTATTGTAAGTGGAAAATTAGCATTGTGTCAAAATTCTGGGAAGGGAGAGGTAAACTCACAGATTAGAGAACATACCCTTAGTCTAATGAATATTTTACACCGCCATTGTTACCATCTAAGAGTCTGGTTAAGAGCTGGCTCAGACCAAATTCTATGCAGATTTTATTTTATTTGGTCTGATTGTCATATCCTTTAGATTTTTCTCCCAGAAATTGCGTTCCTGTACATCAGACAACTACTTATAACCAATATGCCACTAACTGTATTTTAAGGTTCAACAACTACAGCAGACACACTATTAACCCTGTCACCTTTCTTGATTAACGGGTTAATAAGAGTATTTCATAGAGTTCTGTTCTGCTGGGAAACTTAAAGCCTACACGGCGTCTTTCTGACATCTCAGCAGAGATGTGTATCATAAACAGATATGTTAAAAAAACGTCCTTCGTCTAAAATAAGGCAATTTATATGTAAATCGCCAATAAAGCAGAACTGCTGCAAATGCATAAAGCATCCCATTATTGACATTTTCTGTTGTGAAATAGTTAAAATGCTTGATAATTTCCCCTTTATCTCCTCAAATATTTGCTTACCTGCCTTTTATTTCCCATCCCAGCTACATTAAGCCATCGACAGAATAGATTAATATCTTTTATCTAACATTAGATTATTTAGTCGGGTTATTCTGCCTTTGCGCAGCTTGCTGTACAGTGAGCGGCGAATATCATACATGCTGAAATTTCACATTAAACTAGAATGTATTATTGATTGCGTGGTAATTTCGTTTCCTGAAAATAAGTGGCATTGGGTTATTCTTTAATATGAATAATAATGTTATATCTCTGTGGACGGGAAATGAGTTCGTCTGTATAAGGATGTGCAATGTTACTTTGTCAAACATTTTCAAATTGCTTGCTTTGTGTGAGCGGATGAGGGAGGTATAGCGAGGCCTTTTCATTAGTTTACAATTGGAGATTTATTAGAATAGAGCTGAAGCGTAAATTTGCTCAGAGTACTGCTTTATTAGAGCTCAGCGAGTCTTTATTGGGCCGCCTTAGAACTCCATAAAACGTTGGGTTTCTCCGTCACAATGGATTGAAGCAATATCACTACTGTGCTAAGACCTTAACAAATTGCTATTAAAATATCTTATCAATACGCCCTGCCGTTTCTCCTCCTATGTGAGTTTTCTTTACAGAACCACTTTCCTCTTTTAATTCTTGCATTTTGCTTGCCTTTCGTCGGCGGAGGTTACTGGAAAATCATTGTACGGTAGTAATTCGCACATGACAGGATTTCAGCCATAGTTTGAGCCCTGATCCTTAAATTGTAAGCCTGTCCAGTACCAAAAGTAACATATCTGGTTGCAGAGGATAAAATAAAAGTAAGGGTGGGGGGTAAGATTGACAGTACCCCTGTACTTGGTTAATGTAAGATTAATCTTATTGTAATCAAATGCTCCTGATCTCAATTATATTGTAACCAAATACCCTTGCTATTAATCCTACTGTAACCAAATACCCCTACTATAAATCATATCACAACCAAATACCCCTACTATAAATCATATCATAACCAAATGCCCCTACTATCAATCATATTGTAACCAAATAACCCTACTATCAATCATATCATAACCAAATGCCCCTACTATCAATCATATTGTAACCAAATACCCCTACTATCAATCATATCGTAACCAAATGCCCCTACTATCAATCATATTGTAACCAAATACCCCTACTATCAATCATATCATAACCAAATGCCCCTACTATCAATCATATTGTAACCAAATACCCCTATTATCAATCCTACTGTAACCAAATACCCCTACTATCATTTATTGTCAGTCTTAATTAAAATAGATTAGTGTCAGAAAACATTATGAATTGGCACTTTTTAAATCAGGCGAAAGAAGAATAAATGAAATATATCCCAACAATGGTCAGTCCGTAACGTATGTAATCATTAGTACTCCCACCGACTGAATTGTAAGTAAATCTCGAGGGCCAATATTCTAATATAACTTACTCCTGCCAACACTCGCCAACATTTACTAAAGTGACAACTGTAAGGAATTCAAATAGAATTTCAAATTTAAAGTGACAATCTAAGAACCAAAACAACTTTGGGTTAATAACGTGGTTTTGCTGTATAGACGATGCTCCTGCAGAAATAGTTACTTCAAATGTCTGCCTTTTCCTGGTTTTCATTAACTAACACCCCCATCCTGCTTTTCAGGGTACCTACACGTTCATTTTTTGTTTTATTTAGAATGTATGTACTTTAAAAAAAATGGAGGTTAGTTTTGCTCTCTTTGGCTACCATTTTTTGCAAGCATTATTGGCTTCCTTAAATCTTATATAAAATGCCTCTGTCTAAATAAAGGCTTTAAATGCCCTTTTTTATTTTTAATCTCTTGATTCACTTTCCCAGTAAGCCACATTGGTTTCAATTTGTTTATTGTATATTTATTTCCCAACGGTACATACTGAGAAATGTACCTTTGTAATATTTGTTGGAAGATGATCCATTTATCCTCAGTGTTCTTTTCACTAAAGAGTTTATGCCAGTCAATATATTGTAAAGCTGACCTTAACTTATAGAAATTGGCCTTTTTAAAATTATATGTTTTAGTATTCCCCATGTGCTTTTGTTTTTTTGAGTTTATTTCAAAGGACACTATATTGTGATCACTATTTCCCAAGTGCTCACCTACTTGAATGTTGGTCAAAAGATCAACGTTGTTTGTTAGAACCAGGTCCAGACAAGCATCCATTCTAGTTGGTGCTTGTACAAGTTGTGACATGAAGGTGTCATTTAACAAGTTTAAAAACCTAATTCCCTTTGCTGAGGTACTAGTCCCTCTGTCCCAATTTATATCCGGGTAATTAAAATCTCCAATAATTAAAGTGTTACCCAGATTTGCAGCTTTCTCAGTTTGCTCAAACAGCTGTTGTTCCACATCAATAGTAACGTTAGCTGATTTATAACATATCCCAACCAATAGTTGGTTTCCCTTCTTTTCCCCCAAGCAGATATCTACCCATAAAGCTTCCACATTTTTCTCATCACATTCCACTTGCTTAAGATTTGGCTTTAACTCATGGCTGACATACAAACATACCCCACCACCCTTCTTGCTTCTGCTATCGTTCCTAAATAATGTGTACCCATTTAAATTAACTGCCCAGTCATGTGTCTCATCCCACCATGTTTCTGTTACCCAAACCCCTATTTCCTGCACCATGAGTTCAGCCACGCGTTGACCTCTCTAATCTCCCGCTGCCTTTCTGCTGTAGCACGTGGCACAGGTAATATCTTGGTAAAAACTACTAATTCCATGAATTCATTATGGTCAAAAGTCCTTTTACCCGGCATTGTGGCAGAGTTATACCAGGTAGTAAATAGCATTGTGGTGTGGATAGCATGAATAGTATGAATGGTGGTCTTAATTCACTTTGTTATTTAACTTTGAATTAATATATTTTCCTCAAACAAGCTAATTTCATCAAATATAATAAACAATTATTTAACAAAAATTCAATGAGAAATTGCAACATGTATTTAACCCCTTAAGGACCAAACTTCTGGAATAAAAGGGAATCATGACATGTCACACGGGGTTAATAAACATTCTCAGCTATCTCTCTGTTAATGTGTACCATCTCTCCTTGTCTAGTTTCCTAGATGGACTTTGTCCATATCTTTTAATTTCTGTTTTTTTCTCTAAATGTCTCTTTTAGTGGAGAAAACAAATGAAATTTCACGGTGCTCTGAAGTGGCTGTGATCACGGCGAGATTGTGTTATTGACCAAATGTCAGACACGCAGCGATACAGTGATTGAATAAAAGTTTATACGTAACCGCAGCCGCGAGAAACCCCAGTCATTCTTCATGCTGGCCGAAAACATATATGGGATCGGTAGCATTTCTTCAAAATATAATAAATATTATTAGTGTCTTACTCTTTATTATATTTAGTTGATTTTAATGTATATCCTGCTCTGAGCAGCTTTTTGTAATGACGGCAAAATAATTGATTTATTGAAAACGATGATTTTTTAATACATTTTGCTTTCATGTTTGAACATAGCTTACCATCCAACCAGGGGCGTATTAGCCGCGAGGCAAACCAGGCATTTGCCTTGGGCGGCAAAAAACGTCGCCCCCAAATGCCCAGGGCAAATGCCTAGTTAGCCTAGTATGTACCGTTGGGAAATAAATATACAATAAACAAATTGAAACCAATGTGGCTTACTGGGAAAGTGAATCAAGAGATTAAAAATAAAAAAGGGCATCTTCCGGCTCCCAGCCTCACTCTGCGGCATGCGAGGGAGCTGAGCATTCAGCTCAGGTGAAGTGCTCCCTGGCCAGCCGCCCGCACAGCAGCCAGCGCCGCCCAGCCCGACCGGCAGCCACTGGACCACCAGGGAGAGAGAGACCCCCCCCAGCAGGTAAGGAGGCTGGGGGGGGGGTAAAAAAAAAAAGTTAATGTGAGTGATTGTGTGTGTGTCTGACTGTGTGTCACGAAAACCGCTGAATAAGAGGAAAAGAACTTGTCCACAACCTTATTACTTAAACCAATAGAAGCCATTACCCTTCTTAATGTAAAACCACTGCCGGCTGGAGGGGACTGGCCATAGGGCACTAGTGGAAGGGCACTGGATGGAGAGCACTGGTTGAAGGGCACCACCTGGAGGGCACCGGCTGTTGAGCACTGGTTGGAGGGCACTTGTTGGAGGGCACTGGTTGGAGGACACCGGCAGGAGGGCACCGGTTGGAGAAAACACAGATTAGAGGGCACCGACTGGAGAAAACTGTCAGGGGGACACTGGCAGGTGGGGCTAATTGTGAAAATAACTCCCCCCAAGTAATTCTGTGTCTCCATGCCCCTAGTCACTCCCCAGTAAGCAACTAACCTACTTTAGTCTGCTCCATTTCCTGTGTCAAAGAAAGTTTCCCACAATACTCACCTTCCTCTGTGTTTTTACATTGCTTCCTTTCGCCATTCCCGAATGTCGTGTCAGTTAGACTGGGGCGCTGACAAATTCACAGAATTTCATCCGATCTTTAGGTGTGATAAACATATATATTATAGATAAATGACAGATTCCAGAATCATTATTTGGGCCTTGGGGGGATAGAGTGTTGTTAAAATACAAAATAAACGTATTTTCTTTATTCCGATTTTCCTTTTAAAATCTCCTCCATTATTTTTATCCTGTTTTAATCACAGAAAAATAAACCTTGTGGATTTGGTCGTGAGTTGTTATAAAATGAAGAGAGACTGTAAGTTTCTAAGCTTTTTTTATATTTCTGATAGTGTTAGAAATTCTTATGTTAACACATCTAGCAGTTCTACCTATATATAAAAGGCCACGTTGGCACTTTAAGATAACACACTTTGAAAAGCAGGTATGTACATCTTTAATAGTACGTTTTATATTTCTATAATCTTTCAGGTCTATTATGTGTCTTTTTATATTTTTGGTTTAAAAATGTCTGCAAATGTAAAATCTGTAAGAATTATTCTTATTGGTTATTGGATGAAAAGGAATGGTTAAATTGATCTGGTAGGAGAAATGATGTAATATTAAAGGTATTGTTCCTGTGAGAATTGTAGCCAGCAGTGAATGAGTTAAACTGGCTGTGAAAAGGTCTGTGTTAAGAAATACCTAGCTAATTTCAAATAAAGTGTCCTGTCGTAAATTAATATTGGTATGTTGCTGTCTGAAATTGTGTCAAAATTGTTGCCATATTGTATACATATGTTGTACTTAAATATTCACTGATAATTGTCATGCATGTTACATATTATTAATATTCATTATTGTCACAATAAATTAGATTTTTATAATTAGTTTGTGATTAATGTGTGAAATACAAATGATCTAATAAAACATACTCTGGGGTCTATAAGAGTTAAAATAGTGGGTAGCTCTTCACTTTAAATCAGTCAAGGGGAACAGTGCCAATATATAAATTTTTGATATAATAAAAATGATTAAATACAATATTTTTGATAATTTTTATGAAATATTATTTTTTAATACTTATCACCCCATAAATATCCTCACACACTACAGACTGAAATGTTTTCGAATTTTTTCATTGACTTGAACTTTTTCCAAAGAAAGAGGAGAAGGGAATGGATGAACGAAGCTAGTTACATATTTAAAAGTAATATCTGAATTCTTTCCCAAAGGGTTGATTTCAGACGAAATGAGAATCTTTGAAACAATGGTGATAAAAGACATAAGAAAAAATCTTATCTTACAATGAAAATAAAGCTTTATAAGATATGCAGATTTCTGAAAAATAAGAACATGACCACCAACCATTGGAAAAAGGGGGAGGACTAGTTGTTTTAGCAACAAAAAAAAGGATAAAAGAAGCCGAATGGATACCTGCGGATAACCCTACGTACGAGAAGCTTACAACTAATCTTATAGAACATATTAAAAAGAAGTTTGAAGAATATATAAAGAAAGGCATAGACGCAAACATATTAACAAGCTGAATGTTTATCAATATCCAATCTAAGACACCCGTAGTTTATCAATTACCGGGACAGATCGGATCTCCTCCGGGATCTCTAGACACATAGGCATATTATTCCAACCTATAGTGTTCAATAACCCAGCATATTTAATGATAGTATTCAAATTTTACGTATATTAGAAATAAAAAGAAAATTGCCTCATAGTAACCTGTGACGTAAGTTCCTTATACAGCAACAAACCCCAAAATATAGTCATTTTAACAAAATCTGATTTCAGAGAAGAACCAATTAACATTATTCCAACTTATTTGGCCTATTGGGAGGAACTCTATGTCCTCCAACAGACACGCCTGGGGCAGGAGTTTGGTGTCTTATCGTCGTTTCGTACATGACATATATGGGTCACACAACAGATCTTAAAGCTTTTTTTATTAGATCTTAACAATAAAAACTAGGGGACCAAACTAACATTCATTGTTACAGCCAAATAAATACATTTTTAGATCTCCATATCGAAAGGATATTCAAAACCAAGAACTATTTTAAACCGACGGCTGCCAACAGTTATATAGACATTAGCAGTTGGCACCACAATCTTTGGCTGGCAAATGCCACTAAAAAACAATTTCTTAGAAATAGATAACATTGCACTGAGGAGGCAGAGTACATAAGTCAGGCCAATAAAATCAAACAGTTTATAGAAAAGGGCTATGATGACACTCTTAGAAGCTTCTGTAAGAGGGGTTAAAAGCATTCAAAGAAACAACTTCTCACAAACAACACAAAATGTGCCCCATCGTCTGCAATTTTAAATCAAATCATAGACAAATGCAGAAAGTAATCCAGGAACATACTTAAAGATGACCCTATATTAAAGAGTTTTCTACCGGACAAACCGATAATAGGTTTTAGAGAAAGCCATATTTTAAAACAAAATCAAGGATTTTTTTTGTAGCTGTGCTGAGCATGTAAAGAAACCAAAAATATCAAAAGACACATAACAGACGATATAAATCTAAATTTACTGTTAAAAATCTACTTACCTGCTTTTCGAAGTGCGTTATATACATCTTAAAGTGCCAACGTGGCCTTTTATATTTAGAAAGAACAATTAGATGTCATAAATATAAAAACACTTTGAAACGCCCAGCGTCTCTCTTCATTTTAAAACAACTTACAACCAAATCCACGAGGCCTATTTGTCCATGCTTCAAAACTGGTGAAAAATAATGGAGAGTAGGAGATTTTAATATTTATTATCAATTTCAACACATTCCCCCCCACCTCCCCCAAGGGCCTTTAAAGGATTCTGAAATATGTCATTTTTTTCTGGTGATTTTTTTCTCTTTTTGCATTTTTGGATTCTAAAATATGAATGTGTATCACACTTAAAGATTTTAAAATATCCAAAACGTTATTGCTTTTCGTGAATTTATCACTCAGAAAGTAAACACATATTTATTATTATTGACACTTAAACATCGGTGTAACTAATAATGTTAACAAAAAAAATCTAAATTTGATCTCATTTTTTGGAAATGTAAACGTGTTTTTATGGGATACTGCAAGATGTATAAGATTGTATTGGTCCTTCGTGTAAATATTACATCCCAAATGAAGACACATTAATGACTTCAGGCCATCTTCCAGACTCTGGTACTCATCCTGAATTCCAAACACACTTGAGCTGATAAGACACGAACCATGCAGGAGCGGGGCCTGACCGCCATGCTGGCCGGACGCATGGAACAACAGCTCCAGTAACTTTCCGACCTTTAAGCTAACAAAAAGGAACTCTTGGACCTACCAGGTGACCTAACGCTAGGGGGCCGGCACATGGGGAAGCACTGGACCCGGGGAGAGGCTTGCAATTAACGTTTTAGTCCCTCTGAGAGATACACATCGTTCCTTCTGGATGAGGCCGACTCAGGCGGTGAGTGAGGCAGACGGCCACTGCCCGCTATCCTGCCCGATGGTATCCAGTCACACTCCCTCAGCTAGGCGAACCGGGCCCTGTCCTCCCCCTCTGGGCCGGTGGGGGTGATCCCGGCCCACACCCTGCAGCCCCTGCTGCACCAGAGCTCTCAGGGCCCCAACGCACCACCAAACTGCAGCCCAAACCATGAGCCACATCTAAAATGGCGGCAACTGTGACTCTGCAGGCTCGCACTGTCGCCCCTGGAGGGCTGCAATCCCCACGAATCCTAAGCAGGCCCTACATACCTGTCTGGGGCAGCCCAACCGAAGGGAGCACAGTGACACACCACCTCAGCCCACACACAGCGAAGAGGTTGGAGCGACTGTAAGCAGACACAGACCCAGCTAACCAGACACAACAGACAACCCTTTGGGCCTGCCCAGATGACTAGCACAGGGTGCACATCATCGTTCCATCCCCCAGAGCTAGCCTGCAGCACCTCCACGGTGACACACACTAGTCAGACCGCCCAACTCCTCTCTGTTGGTGTCCCCCAAGGTTCAGTCCTTGGTCCCCTACTGTTCTCCATCTATACTGCCTCCCTTGGTAAACTCATTAGCTCCTTTGGCTTCCAATATCATTTCTATGCAGATGACATGCAAATCTACCTGTCCTCTCCTGATCTCTCCCCGTCCTTCTTGACTAGTGTCTCTGACTGCCTCTCCTTTGTTTCTAACTGGATGGCTGCCCACTTCCTTAAACTAAATTTGACCAAAACTGAAATTCTGGTCTTTCCTCCCTCAAGTGTTGTTACTCCTGTGTCTGTCTCCCTCCAAGTCAACGGTGCTACCATCAGCTCCACCACTCAGGCCCGCTGCCTAGATGTTCTCTTTGACTCCGACCTCTCCTTCAAGCCTCATGTTCAATCTATTGCCAAATCCTGTCATTTCCATCTCAAAAACATTGCGCGCATCCGCCCATACTTAACGCCAGATGCGACTAAGGTGTTGGTCCATTCCACTGTCCTTTCTCGACTTGACTACTGTAATCCGCTTCTCAGTGGTCTTACGTGCTCCCAACTAGCGCCGTTACAGTCCATAATGAATGCGGCGGCGAGGCTCATCTTCCTGTCCGCCCGCACCTCCCATGCCTCACCCTTCTGTCAGTCCCTACATTGGCTTCCTATAAAAATATAGAGCTCAATTTAAAATTCTGGTTCTTGCTTTCAAATCTCTACATAATGCTGCTCCCACCTATCTATCCTCCCTTATACACAAGTATGTCCCGTCTAGGCCCTTACGATCTGCTGAAGACTTACGTCTATCTTCTGTCCGTACTCCCACCTCTGATGCTCGCCTTCAAGATTTCTCAAGGGCTGCACCATTCCTGTGGAACTCGCTTCCCTCCTCCGTTAGATGCTCACCCAGTCTCCACTTCTTCAAAAAATCGTTAAAATCCCACTTCTTCATAAAAGCATATCAATTAAACTGTTAATAGCTCCTGAATGATTCCTCTTCTGCAACTGTCATTAGTCTAATACTATCCTTACCTTTTTGTGTCATTTTACCCCACTCCCTCTAGCATATAAGCTCATTGAGCAGGGCCCTCAACCCCTCTGTTCCTGTGTGTCCAACTTGTCTGGTTACAAATACATGTCTGTTCGTTCACCCATTGTAAAGCGCTGCGGAATTTGACGGTGCTCTATAAATATCATAATAATAATAATATGCGGACATGCTTTCTAAGACTAGCCAGATTTAGTCCAGCGCTATTACATAGTTATTCTGGAACGGTCAGCCTGCTTAGCCATAAGCATCCAGTTTACTTTAACCCACAGTTAAACCTATGTTTACCTTTTTGTTATCCCTGCAGCATGACACAGCACAGTCTAACCAACTAACTTATTAGCAAAAGCAAAATAGCCTACTCATGCAATAGTTAACTCCTGAATACCTAACTCTTTAAAAATGTGCAAGTCCTATCAAATGTCCTCAACAAGTTTATATGCTTTGTAAGCTATCCTGCTTGTTACCTGCTTTTGGGGCATGTCAAGCCTGTCTGTAACAACATGCACAGCAAAAATAAAGAATTATAAAAAGACACGAACCATGCTTTCTGTCATGACAGGAAGGGGTGCTGCCCTGAGACAGCACTATCCCTTTAAATGTGGGAATCCAATTTGCAAGGAATAAATGCCAAGACACAATGAATGGGGTAAATCAAGCTATATATTATAAAGAGAACCAAAAGACAATATGTATAAATATATATGCAATACCACACATTAGCATGACTAGTGCAGGCAGAATATATTAAACAGTCCTTTGGTAAAAGGTATATACTTGGGCAGGATTGTGCAGCCACCACGAGAAATCAGTAGGACACAGATCCAAAGCCAGGGGACAAAAATATTGACACCAGGAAGCAAGACCAGAAGCAAGAAAAACAGACAAGGCTGCAGGGTCAGGATCACTGGTAATAAGTCAGAGGACAGAAACACATGATCGGAGGGCACAGGAAAGAACCAGGAAGACACGGGAACGCAGGACCAGGAGGACACGGGAACGCAGGACAAGGAGGACACGGGAACGCAGGACCAGGAGGACACGGGAACGCAGGACCAGGAGGACACGGGAACGCAGGACAAGGAGGACACGGGAACGCAGGACCAGGAGGACATGGGAACGCAGGACCAGGAGGACATGGGAACGCAGGACCAGGAGGACACGGGAACGCAGGACCAGGAGGACACGGGAACGCAGAACAAGGAGGACACGGGAACGCAGGACCAGGAGGACACGGGAACGCAGGACAAGGAGGACACGGGAACGCAGGACCAGGAGGACACGGGAACGCCGGACAAGGAGGACACGGGAACACAAGACCAAGAAGACACGAGAATACAGGACCAGGAAACGCAGGAAACAGGATCAAGGAACGAGAGTCAGAATCACAGGAAACAATGATCTGACAAGGAATGAGGGGTGAAACCGAACTATAAAGGTGTTAAACAAGGACCAGGTGAAGTGCTAAATTAAAATAAATCAGGAACAGTTCCAAACAGTGATAGTGGTGAGTATGGGTACAGCATATCAATTAAGGAGTGAATCATGACACTTTCACAGGGAGAATAGGAAGTGATGTGTATCGCGGCGTTTAAACAGTAAGTGGCGCTGCTATCTGAAAATTGGACGCCAAAATGGTGGGACGCATTAAATACATGGCAGACCAAAGATCTACAGATGATCGCAATCTCAGCTACGAAGAGGTCTAAATAGAGCAAGAAAAGTGTATTATTAATCCAACTATGGACGACATTGGGAAACGCGTTTTGGACTTATATATTTTATATTTATCAGTTATTGAACTCGGCAAATATAATTCTTTACTTTTTATGTTTCTGTTTTATTGTTCAATTCAAAAAATTGTTTTATTTGTTGCAACTCAGAGGATCTGTCCTTCTTTGAAAATATATCAGAAATAGTGTCCAACCAGGTTTAACGTAAAGCCATGTTCGTGTATTTAATCATTTATATACGTGTCACTATTAGTATTGCACTGGGTGGTTTAGGTCCTCCAAGAAACAATGTTTTCACTAAAAAGGAAGGACTGCAATTACCATTTCCACGTTTTTTAACAAAGTTTGGCTTTATTGGGAATTTTTACTTTATTTTCTGTAGAAAAGTATGTTTTGTTTCTTCCGTCGCATTTTATTCTGTGTTTGTGTATGTTTCTAAAGGAGTGGGGAAAGGGAATTCCACACAGGTGTTAGAGCAACCTAAAGCAGTGCACAAAGTGGGCTATATTATATATATCTTATAAACAACATGTATCCCTGAAAATGATATATATCTTATAAACAACATGTAACCCTGAAAATGATATATATCTTATAAACAACATGTATCCCTGAAAATGATATATATCTTATAAACAACATGTATCCCTGAAAATGATATATATCTTATAAACAACATGTATCCCTGAAAATGATATATATCTTATAAACAACATGTAACCCTGTAAAATGATATATATCTAATAAACAACATGTATCCCTGAAAATGATATATATCTTATAAACAACATGTATCCCTGCCAAATGATATATATCTTATAAACAACATGTATCCCTGTAAAATGATATATATCTTATAAACAACATGTATCCCTGAAAATGATATATATCTTATAAACAACATGTAACCCTGTAAAATGATATATATCTAATAAACAACATGTATCCATGAAAATGATATATATCTAAAAAACAACATGTATCCCTGCAAAATGATATATATCTTATAAACAACATGTATCCCTGCAAAATGATATATATCTTATAAACAACATGTAACCCTGTAAAATGATATATATCTAATAAACAACATGTATCCATGAAAATGATATATATCTTATAAACAACATGTAACCCTGTAAAATGATATATATCTTATAAACAACATGTAACCCTGTAAAATGATATATATCTAAAAAACAACATGTATCCCTGAAAATGATATATATCTAAAAAACAACATGTATCCCTGAAAATGATATATATCTTATAAACAACATGTAACCCTGTAAAATGATATATATCTCATAAACAACATGTATCCCTGAAAATGATATATATCTAAAAAACAACATGTATCCCTGAAAATGATATATATCTAAAAAACAACATGTATCCCTGTAAAATGATATATATCTAATAAACAACCTGTATCCCTGAAAATGATATATATCTTATAAACAACATGTAACCCTGTAAAATGATATATATCTAATAAACAACATGTATCCCTGAAAATGATATATATCTAATAAACAACCTGTATCCCTGAAAATGATATATATCTAATAAACAACCTGTATCCCTGAAAATGATATATATCTAATAAACAACATGTATCCCTGAAAAGGATATATATCTAATAAACAACATGTATCCCTGAAAATGATATATATCTAATAAACAACATGTATCCCTGAAAATGATATATATCTTATAAACAACATGTAACCCTGTAAAATGATATATATCTTATAAACAACATGTATCCCTGTAAAATGATATATATCTTATAAACAACATGTATCCCTGAAAATGATATATATCTTATAAACAACATGTATCCCTGAAAATGATATATATCTTATAAACAACATGTATCCCTGAAAATGATATATATCTAAAAAACAACATGTATCCCTGTAAAATGATATATATCTTATAAACAACATGTATCCCTGAAAATGATATATATCTTATAAACAACATGTATCCCTGAAAATGATATATATCTAAAAAACAACATGTATCCCTGAAAATGATATATATATCTTATAAACAACATGTATCCCTGTAAAATGATATATATCTTATAAACAACATGTAACCCTGTAAAATGATATATATCTTATAAACAACATGTAAACCTGAAAATTATATATATCTTATAAACAACATGTATCCCTGAAAATGATATATATCTAAAAAACAACATGTAACCCTGTAAAATGATATATATCTTATAAACAACATGTATCCCTGAAAATGATATATATCTAAAAAACAACATGTATCCCTGAAAATGATATATATCTTATAAACAACATGTATCCCTGAAAATGATATATATCTAATAAACAACATGTATCCCTGAAAATGATATATATCTAAAAAACAACATGTATCCCTGAAAATGATATATATCTTATAAACAACATGTATCCCTGAAAATGATATATATCTAAAAAACAACATGTATCCCTGAAAATGATATATATCTTATAAACAACATGTATCCCTGAAAATGATATATATCTTATAAACAACATGTAACCCTGTAAAATGATATATATCTTATAAACAACATGTAACCCTGAAAATGATATATATCTAAAAAACAACATGTATCCCTGAAAATGATATATATATCTTCTAAACAACATGTATCCCTGAAAATGATATATATCTAATAAACAACATGTATCCCTGTAAAATGATATATATCTTATAAACAACATGTATCCCTGAAAATGATATATATATCTTATAAACAACATGTATCCCTGAAAATGATATATATATATCTTATAAACAACATGTAACCCTGAAAATGATATATCTTATAAACAACATGTAACCCTGTAAAATGATATATATCTTATAAACAACATGTATCCCTGAAAATGATATATATATATCTTATAAACAACATGTATCCCTGAAAATGATATATCTTATAAACAACATGTAACCCTGTAAAATGGTATATATCTAAAAAAACAACATGTAACCCTGTAAAATGGTATATATCTTATAAACAACATGTATCCCTGTAAAATGGTATATATCTTATAAACAACATGTAAACCTGAAAATGATATATATCTTATAAACAACATGTAACCCTGTAAAATGATATATATCTTATAAACAACATGTATCCCTGAAAATGATATATATCTTATAAACAACATGTAACCCTGAAAATGATATATATCTTATAAACAACATGTAATCCCTGAAAATGATATATATCTTATATAAACAACATGTAAACCCTGTAAAATGATATATATCTAAAAAACAACATGTATCCCTGAAAATGATATATATCTTATAAACAACATGTAACCCTGTAAAATGATATATATCTTATAAACAACATGTATCCCTGAAAATGTATCCCTGTAAAATGATATATATCTTATAAACAACATGTAACCCTGTAAAATGATATATATCTTATAAACAACATGTATCCCTGTAAAATGATATATATCTAAAAAACAACATGTAACCCTGTAAAATGATATATATCTAATAAACAACATGTATCCCTGAAAATGATATATATCTTATAAACAACATGTAACCCTGTAAAATATATATATCTTATAAACAACATGTATCCCTGAAAATGATATATATCTTATAAACAACATGTAACCCTGAAAATGATATATCTTATAAACAACATGTAACCCTGTAAAATGATATATATCTTATAAACAACATGTATCCCTGAAAATGATATATATCTTATAAACAACATGTAACCCTGTAAAATGATATATATCTTATAAACAACATGTATCCCTGTAAAATGATATATATCTTATAAACAACATGTAATCCCTGTAAAATGATATATATCTTATAAACAACATGTATCCCTGAAAATGATATATATCTAATAAACAACATGTAACCCTGTAAAATGATATATATCTTATAAACAACATGTATCCCTGAAAATGATATATATCTTATAAACAACATGTATCCCTGAAAATTATATATATCTTATAAACAACATGTATCCCTGAAAATGATATATATCTTATAAACAACATGTAAACCTGAAAATGATATATCTTATAAACAACATGTATCCCTGAAAATGATATATATATATCTTATAAACAACATGTAACCCTGTAAAATGATATATATTAAAAACAACATGTATCCCTGAAAATGATATATATCTTATAAACAACATGTACCCTGAAAATGATATATATCTTATAAACAACATGTATCCCTGAAAATGATATATATCTAAAAAACAACATGTAACCCTGTAAAATGATATATATCTAATAAACAACATGTATCCCTGAAAATGATATATATCTTATAAACAACATGTATCCCTGCCAAATTATATATATCTTATAAACAACATGTATCCCTGAAAATGATATATATCTTATAAACAACATGTAAACCTGAAAATGATATATCTTATAAACAACATGTATCCCTGAAAATGATATATATATATCTTATAAACAACATGTAACCCTGAAAATGATATATCTTATAAACAACATGTATCCCTGAAAATGATATATATATATATCTTATAAACAACATGTACCCCTGAAAATGATATATATCTTATAAACAACATGTATCCCTGAAAATGATATATATCTAAAAAACAACATGTATCCCTGTAAAATTATATATATCTTATAAACAACATGTAAACCTGTAAAATGATATATATCTTATAAACAACATGTAAACCTGAAAATGATATATATCTTATAAACAACATGTACCCCTGAAAATGATATATATCTTATAAACAACATGTATCCCTGAAAATGATATATATCTTATAAACAACATGTACCCCTGAAAATGATATATATCTTATAAACAACATGTATCCCTGAAAATGATATATATCTAAAAAACAACATGTATCCCTGTAAAATTATATATATCTTATAAACAACATGTAAACCTGTAAAATGATATATATCTTATAAACAACATGTATCCCTGCCAAATTATATATATATATATCTTATAAACAACATGTAACCCTGTAAAATGATATATATCTTATAAACAACATGTAACCCTGTAAAATGATATATATCTTATAAACAACATGTAAACCTGAAAATGATATATATCTAATAAACAACATGTATCCCTGAAAATGATATATATCTTATAAACAACATGTACCCCTGAAAATGATATATATCTTATAAACAACATGTATCCCTGAAAATGATATATATCTTATAAACAACATGTATCCCTGAAAATGATATATATATATATATCTTATAAACAACATGTATCCCTGAAAATGATATATATCTCATAAACAACATGTATCCCTGTAAAATGATATATATCTAAAAAACAACATGTATCCCTGTAAAATGATATATATCTTATAAACAACATGTAACCCTGTAAAATGATATATATCTTATAAACAACATGTAACCCTGTAAAATGATATATATCTTATAAACAACATGTATCCCTGAAAATGATATATATATCTTATAAACAACATGTATCCCTGAAAATGATATATATATCTTATAAACAACATGTATCCCTGAAAATGATATATATATATATATCTTATAAACAACATGTATCCCTGAAAATGATATATATCTCATAAACAACATGTATCCCTGAAAATGATATATATCTTATAAACAACATGTAACCCTGTAAAATGATATATATCTTATAAACAACATGTAAACCTGAAAATGATATATATCTTATAAACAACATGTACCCCTGAAAATGATATATATCTTATAAACAACATGTATCCCTGAAAATGATATATATCTTATAAACAACATGTATCCCTGAAAATGATATATATATATATCTTATAAACAACATGTATCCCTGAAAATGATATATATCTCATAAACAACATGTATCCCTGTAAAATGATATATATCTAAAAAACAACATGTATCCCTGTAAAATGATATATATCTTATAAACAACATGTAACCCTGTAAAATGATATATATCTTATAAACAACATGTAAACCTGAAAATGATATATATCTTATAAACAACATGTAACCCTGTAAAATGATATATATCTTATAAACAACATGTAACCCTGAAAATGATATATATATCTTATAAACAACATGTATCCCTGAAAATGATATATATATCTTATAAACAACATGTATCCCTGAAAATGATATATATCTTATAAACAACATGTATCCCTGAAAATGATATATATCTAAAAAACAACATGTAACCCTGTAAAATGATATATATCTAATAAACAACATGTATCCCTGTAAAATGATATATATCTTATAAACAACATGTATCCCTGCCAAATTATATATTAGATTGAATTATAAAAAAAGACTACAGTCAATCATCAATAACCAATGAAACACCCCCATGTTATCAGTGACCAGGAAGGAAAGACTTGCTATTCAAATCACATCAATTCATTTACAATCTCAATATGGCCAGAAAAACGTGGATAACACTATTAAAAATAATTTTCCTTGATAAATAGCACATGGCCATAGTAACAGCACCATTTGGATTAGGTCTTATTAAATATTCTTTTTTCCCCTTACAGAAAGAAAAGGTACAGGTATGGTAGGATGAGCCAGTTAAGTAGGAGGAGCCATGTATTGAGGGATCCAAGTATGGTGGGAGGGGTCATGCATGGTAGGAGGAGCCATATTTAATACGAGGAGTCAGGTATAGTAGGAGGAGCTACTCAAGCCCTGTAGCAGAATGGATGCCTTTTATTCTCTTTTGTTCGACTGTCCGTACACCCCATTCATTTACCGAACCAATTTTGTGTGGTCCCCTGTTAACATTTCACAATCACAATCACCGACTACCCCTGACTGTTAATCACAAATTGCTCATTAGTACAAGTGTTTCCCCTCTGTGGCTGGCCGTTTGTATGACCGAACACACGTGCTCACAGCGGTACATGGTCGTCGATGGGCTGGAACTATTCTCGGATACACAACCCCACGAACAACCAGGAAACTTGTACCGCTGCCCATCCAACTTCCTGAACAGTTAGTAGAACGGCATTCAGGGGACATGAACTACTAAACAGGGGAAGCATTTGCTCCCTAACAGCCAGGGGGAGCATTTGTTAGTGTTCGTGTGAGAACCCCCAAAATATGACGGTCGTTGCCTTCTCTGGAAATATTTTGGGGCATCACCTCATGGTCAAATTGTCAAAACTTCATTCGAATGGCGTTCCCGAACCACCAAAGGGATCTGAGTGATATTTCGACAAAGTGGGCGCTCAGACCTAAGCTATTTGGTGATATGACTTTCGTGGGATTCCAAAGTATTTTTATGTAAAATTGTAAAATTGTGTATGTTCCCTGTGTATGAGAGATAATTGAGTTATAGTTTTTTCACTCAATTATCTCTCAGAAACAGGGAGTGTTGGGAGGAAAACCCTTGTGATTTTGATGTGGAGACCCACCAACAGCTGGCCGGTTGTCCACCTAGTGGCCCCCCGGCAGACGGCTGTTCTAATCATAGGTGGCGAGGGAGCTATTATCTCTCCTCTCTGCTCCATCGTGTGCATTTGGCTGATGGCGGGAGCCGGAATATGACATCATATTCCAGCTCCCGGCATCAGTAGACAGCCCGTGAGGGAGCAGAGCAGAGAGATAATAGCTCCCTTGCTGCCTCTGATTAGAACAGCCGTCTGCCTCACTACATTCCCACTGGATCCCAGGAACCCATCCATGCCAGCTTTATCAAAAGGTAGTGAGGATGGGTGGGTGGAAAAATGTTAATTATAATAATATTAATACTGTGTATGTATGTCTGTTAGTGTATGTGTGTATGTATGTCTGTTAGTGTATGTGTGTGTGTGTGTGTATGTCTGTTAGTGTACGTGTGTATGCATGTCTGTTAGTGTATGTGTGTGCATGTCTGTTAGTATATGTGTGTATGTATGTAAAATAACACCAAGAGGCCTGAGATTTTCTAAAAGTCCCTCCTTTGATCAAGAGGAGGAAGATTTTTTACAAGAATGGACAGACCTTTTGGAAAGTTTCTCGTTTGGAATGATGAGTCTAATTATTAGGAGACGCACTAATTCTTTAAAGAAATTAGATGGTGAAATCAATGAAATTAAGAATTTTTTGGTTGGGAATATGGCACCAGAACAATATTCAGAGCTATTAGAAGAAATTCAGATAAATCTGGAGAAATTAGAGAGAAATGTAATAGAGACAAAAAAGAGGAAATACCTAAGAGATAAGGAAGACTATGCGAGGGACCAAGTAAGATCATACACTAAAGTACAAGAGAGATTTACTAACAATACGTGGCGAAACACACAGAATCTCTCTAAAAACAACTACTACACAAAGACAAATCAATCATCAATATATAATTCTCCACGTAATGAAAGATCCAGAAATAGATCTAGGACTAAGCTACCACACAGAACAGTCCATAGATCCAGATCATTAGGAAAGACTAGGGATGATTGGGAAACAGTAGTGAGGAGAAAGAGAGTACCATCACCAAAAAGGTATCAGGATAGAACATCTAGACCCAATATACCGTTAATTAAGCCCTACGACAATAGGTCACGCACCAATATACGTCACGAGACCACACATTCCCATCATAATAGATTTCAATCTTTGAACATCCCTCAAAATGATGAGGATTTTTGGCCCAGACATATGAGGGGACATTACAAAGAGACCCCCACATATCAGGCATCACCAGGGAAACGGAGAAGAAGTTTAGAGGAAGGGGAGGTAGAGGAGGCATACGGATACAAAAAGGAAAGGAGAGAAATACCCCAAAAAAGAACGGAATTTTCAACCTCTCTAAACGAGAATTAACAACACCACAAAGGGAATTATTGACGAAAGGACTTAAATTTGCCCCTACAAAACCAATCGACAAATGTAGTGTGTATCTAGATCTTAATAGATTTAAGAGGAAACTCTGTCTTAAAAAATTCTTTCTGAAGAATCCAATTAATACTATTCAAGAAATTTAATCTGCCACTACGACTATACATACTGATTTAAAGGAAAAATCAACCTTTTTTCCAAGATGTTGCATCTCTGGTGACATGACAACCTTCGAAAAAATGGTGATGAATGATGTAAATAAAATAAAGAAACCTAAGCCAAATTTACATAACTTGAATTTAAAGGAAAGACAAGCCCTTAAACAATTAAAAGAGGACGAAACAATTGTGATTAAACCAGCCGACAAGGGTGGGGGGATAGTCATTTTGGATGTGGATGACTATAAACAAGAAATTGGTAGATTGTTGAGTGACCAACAAACCTACCGAATCCTTAAGAAAGACCCCACAAATGAGATTAGGAGCACATATTGGGAGTTAATTGAGAGAGGCAAAATGAATGAAGTTCTAAATTTAAGGGAGTATAAATTTTTGAATATACAACATCCTATAATCCCAGTCTTTTATTACCTCCCCAAGATCCATAAAAATAAGGATAAACCACCCGGTAGACCTATAGTTTCGGGGATAGGATCCATTTCAAGCAGGTTGTCACAGTATATTGACAAATGCCTGCAATTGATAGTTAATACCTGCCCCAGTTATCTAAAAGATACCATCAATATTTTGCAGATTATTCAACAGGTCACCTGGAATACAGATTACTATCTTGTGACATCTGATGTAAGTTCTCTGTATACGATCATCTCCCATACCCAGGGATGTAGAGCAACTATATATTTTCTAGAGCAATCTGATAAATTTTCCAAAAACCAGGTTGACTTCATTGTTGAAGGGATCGAGTGGATCCTAATGAACAACTATTTTTGGTTTGGTGACCAATTTTATTTGCAAACATGTGGAACGGCGATGGGTACGAGATTTGCTCCCAGCTATGCAAACCTATTCATGTCACACTGGGAACAGGAGTTCATCTATGATAATCATAGATGGGATGCAAATCTCGTTACCTATCGTCGTTACATAGATGATATATTTTTTATTTGGAAGGGCGACGAGATATCCCTCAACTCCTTTCTAACCCATTTAAACACTAATGATCGTGGTATTACACTTACCAGTCATTATAGCAAAACTTCGGTCGAATTTCTGGACCTTAACATATATGTGGAGGACGATATGTTGAAATCTTGTACTTTTTTTAAAAAGGTTGACGTCAACAGCTACACAGGAGAGAAAAGTTGCCATTTCTCTCCATGGCTGTTGAACGCTCCCAAAGCACAACTATTAAGAATTAAGCGTAATTGTACGGATAATACCAAATTTCAGGAACAATCCATTAAAATACTTGAAGATTTTAAAGAGAAGGGGTATAATGAACAACACCTAGTAAAAGCTTATGAGGAGGTAGAAATGAAAAATAGAAACGATTTACTTACATACAAGGATAAAAAAAAATTGATACACAACACCAAAATTTGAATTTTATTTGTGATTTTAATTGTAATAATAAACAACTCAGGAAAATAATTAATAAATATTGGCCAATACTTAAGAATGATCCTGCCCTCCACTCTTTGTTGCCAGATAGACCTATGATTACCTATAGAGGTGTTAACAATTTAAGCAGTAGTCTAGTACATAATCATTTACCATCAAGGAAGACTACTGTAAAATCATCCTTTTTTAATGAGACCAATGGATTCTATGGGTGTGGCTCATGTGGAGCTTGTAAAAATACACAAAGTTCAAAAAGAGTAATCAAGGAGTTCAACCACCCTAGAGATGACAGTAAGAGATTTAAGATTAAACAATTAATCACCTGTCACTCCACAAGGGTAATATATAAAATTACGTGCCCATGTAAACTCACATATGTAGGGAGAACCATTAGAACACTAAATACACGAATTCAAGAACATATAAGAAATATTAAAAATGGTTTTGAGAAACATAGTGTCTCCCAGCATTTTAAAGACAAACATAACTGTGCCCCTCGTTGTATGGAATTCATGGGAATCCAAAGAATCTCTATGAATTGGAGGGGGGGAGATTTAATGAGAAGTATAGGTCAAACTGAGATGAAGTGGATTTTTAATTTGAATACAATGCAACCATATGGATTAAATGATGATTTTGAAATTTGTCATTTTTTATAATATACATATACAATTTTTATAATACTATTTATATTTATTTGTACTATATACATATATAATTTTAATTTTTAAGTAATAAGTCATCATGATGACCATATTGTGTGCATTTCTTAATTAAGTTATCATATTTTTTAATGCTAATTGCCTTTTACTAATATATACACCTCTCTAAATTACTGTTTCCTTTCTCTTTATTATGATTAAAACTTCGTGGATTTACTTATATTAATGGACATTTCCGAGATATTGGACAATCAGTGGATTGAATTTGGACACTCAGTAGATTTACCCTCAAGCAAAATGGCCGCAACACTATTGAGGACACTCATCATACTTGCCATCAAGCAAAATGGCCGCAACACTATTGAGGACACTCAACATACTTGCCATCAAGCAAAATGGTCGCAACATTATTAAGGACTGGATGAATGGATTTGATTAAACAGAACTTTTTTTGATAGAAAGGATGTCCTATAATTGTACAATCACAGTTTTTTGTATGTGATGTTATATGAACGAGTGTACGATCACAGTTTACTTCCGCATGTGACGTCACGCGCACGGGACGTCGTGCGTGATGACGTCACAGTATCGGAGATATTATAATCAGCTGAACCTTGTATGAGGATTAGCGCTGTGATTGGATGTACCACGGACGTTCTCCTCCAATCAACCCCCTATTAGGGGGTATTTAAATTTTACCTTAGCAGCATTTCATTTACCAATTGATAAAGCCGAACAACATATCGGCAAAACGCGTCTTGGACACAGCACTGGCACTTGAGTATACAGATTTCATTTATTTGTTTTTAATAAGTTATAATAAATGTTCATTTCTTTTACCAAGTTGACTAGTGATATATTTATGCTGCTATCAAGAAGGGAAGTGTCACTCTATAATTGACACTGTGCTTATACACTTGGAGCCCAGTTAAAGGCTCCTGATAAGGTGAGAAGTAAATCTTTATTTTTTTCACCTGGCTACCTATTATATTAAGGATTTCTGCACTAGGGTTAGTTTTGCTTCCCTATTTCTCCCACTTTTTGTTTCCATTTTGAGGTTCCTCGATGACTTAAAGGATCTCATTACCATCAATTTCATTATCTCCTGAAATCTGCAGGAGTAAGTGTTTTAATTTTGAAGCGCTCCACCTTTGCACTGTTTTTGCATGTATTTGCACGATAGTGTTTTTCCTTATACATGTGTGTATGTATGTCTGTTAGTGTATGCGTGTGTATGATTGTATGTGTGTATGTGTGTGTGCATCAGTTTAAGTGTGTGTGTGTGTCTCTGTCTGGTAGTGTATGTGTGAGTATGAGTGTATGTATGTCTTTTAGTGTATCAGTGTATGTACGTCTGTTATTGTATGTCAGTGTGTGTGAGTGTATGTGTCTCTGTTAGTGTGTGTGTGTGTCTGTTAGTGTATGTGTGTGTGTATGAGTGTATTTACGTCTGTTAGCGTACGTGTGTATGAGTGTATGTGCATCTGTTAGTGTCTGTCAAATCAGTGAGAGTCTGTGTGTCATTTAGTGTATGTGTGACTATTAGTGTGTGTCTGTCAGTGTGTTTGTGTGTGTCTCTCTGTCAATGAATGAGTGTGTGTCAGTAAAAGTGTGTGTGTCAAATCAGTGACGTCTGTGTGTTTGTCATTGAGTGTGTGTGTTACTGTCAGTGTGTGGATCTGCCAGTGTGCGTCAGTGAATGTGTGTTGTCTGTCAGAGAGTGTGCTTAACCCCTTAAGGACACATGACATGTTCCCTTTTATTCCAGAAGTTTGGTCCTTAAGGGGTTAAAGGGACACTATAGGCACCCAGACAACTTAAGCTCATTGAATTGGTCTGGGTGCAGTGTCTCAGTCCCCTTAAACCTGCAAGTGTAATTATTGCAGTTTCTCAGAAACTGCAATAATTACCTTGAGGGGTAACTCCACCTCAAGTGGCTGTCTACCAGACAGGTGGTTAGGTGGTTAGGTGGCCAAAAGTCGCCTAACTGATGCTGGACGTCCTCACTCTGTGCATGAGGACATCCAGCATCTGCTAAATACCCATAGGATTTAACCCCTTCAGTGTCGAGTGGTGGAGGGGAGGACACGAGGGAGGGGGGCACTATAGGGAATTATAGTGCCAGGAAAACAGCTTTGTTTTCCTGGCACTATAATATTTCTTTAGAAGGAACAGGAAAAGAGGAAAGGGGAAGGGGTGGGTTCTTAATCAGGAAGCGGTGTGCCCTTGACAGGAAAGGGTGGTAAATTTAGATTAGGGGGGTGCCCAGGTTTAGTCATGCCTAGGGCAGCACAAAATGAAAATACACCACTGCCCGAGGGCCGGTATTCTGCATTGTGTCACTGATCTCTATCTTTCCAGTCAGTGCTTCTACATGGCATTACGGCACTCTTACCCTGGTTAGTATATTTCATTATTAGTCATTTTGCAGAAAATCCAAAAATACAAACGAAGGATCTAGTAATTAGCCAAAAAGTCAATAATTAGCAAAGCATCCAATTCTGATATTACTTTATTATTTATCAATATATCAATGGAAATATTTTGTTAATTGATCCATAAAACCTGTCAAACTGTCCCAAAAACATTGATATCAATACCTTGTTAATCCCGGAGATCGGATTGCATTTTAGAGGCAGATAAACTCTTTCTGTTATACAACTGGCTTCCTGGTCCACATTCTGCATAAAAGACTTCACTTGATTGGCCCGATTCTTTATTCATTGAAACGACCATGGTTAATGGCCATTTCCCAACCGTTCTTTTACCAATAGAAATTCAGCAATAATATTACATTTACAAACAAGTTTCTTTAGAGCTGGAAAATAGAAAGCGCAATGGATTAATGAAGAATTGGAACAAATGAATATTATCTGCAAAGTTATTAAAATAGTTATTTTCAAAGAACTTGAAACCTTTATTTTAAACTCAACCCAATAACGAGTCCCAGTTTTGCTTGATAAATTCAATGCAGTAAAATGCAAGATGTTCACGTTTCAGAGACAATGGCTTTGACAGAATACTACAAAATGAAATCTTCTATTTTACCTTTCTTTTTGAAGAAAATTACATAAATAATACATTTGGGATACCAAACAAGCTCAATAGCTACTTTACTGCTGATTTTTGGGGGTTTTGTTTAAATACACATTCACAAAACGATGGCCACCATTTCTACTTATAACTTAAGTAACATATTTCACGATTGAAACGTTGAATATCCAGGTCGCAATCTGTTAGCAAAAAATAACACCTTGAAAATTGCTTTCCATCCGAGACTCTTCTATGTAAAATGAAAATGTACATTTATAGCCTTATATATTTGCATGTAAATTAATCATTGAATAATTAATAAATCTGGAATTTGGCACTAACTGTATTATATAACATTCTCTCGCTCTGTATCCCTACATCCAGATACATCGTACTACAAGCGTCCATGAGAGACGTCTTCTTCTGTCATACATCGTCCAAAATCGTATCTCAAAGAAGAGGCTTTGGGTTTAATGTCAAATGTTTCCAAGATTATTATTATTATTACTAGAAAACAAATTGATAAAAACCCTCTCTAAGTAAATCAAAGAATGAATGGAAGCTTTCTACTGAGAACTCGGATATTACATGTAATGATAAAACAACCTTTATTAGTCATTTAAAAGGAGTAAGCATCAAACAGAAAAGATATGACTAAAAATAACTAACAAATCAGCTGGGAAACGTAATGTGCAAAATATAACACAGATATTGTGCAATAATATGTGTCTTGCCTAGAGTAATAGCTTCAAATTGCCTTCAATACCCATGTTACAAAGTTCAAAAAGAGGGTACCATTGGATTGCTGTCTAAATTCCTTAATCGTGTTCTTGAGATCTGTCCACAGATCTATGAACTTATAGAACATATTGGTCCACAGCCATCTTAAACCACCCAAATTAGACTGTGACAGTTTTCACAATAGCCAATCACGTACAAGTACAGTATGGAAAAACTCCCACATAAGCAGTACAACTCCTCCTCTCTATCCTGCAGATAATTGGGTTAAGTGTTTGAAGTAACTCAATTACCTCCAGGGATAGAGAATATCCCCATTTTACAAGAATAGTAAAAACACATTAAAATGTATAGTTCCTATTATACCGAACGGAACCCCCACACTCAACTTAACCCCAAGTAGCTTAGATCTGAGCGCTCACCTTCTATAGAACTTCGGCTATTTGAACGGGAGTCGAACAGCGCTTGGTGAGCAGAAACCCATAAACCAGGGACATATACTGATTACTTTCACAAACGGCTATGTTCGGTAATTCGAACGGTATTTAGACTATTGGAAATAGACCGGCAGCACAGCCTGATTCTCTGGAACTGTTTTGGGCATGAAACCATGCGTGCGGTCGGTCAAAAAAGAGATCTGATCTGGATGATTTTTTAATATGTTTTTCACCCAGGTCAGGGCTATCAGGGGATATAACTTTTATGGGGATTCTATGTGTTTTTGGAGTACTTTTGGAGTTTGGAAAAATCTGGGGGTTTTCTGCCTGGAGATAATTAAGTTAATGCATTATCTGCCTTAATTATCTCCCGGGCAGAGGGGAGGGATTGTGTATACTGTATGGGAGTGTCTCACTGTATAAAGCTGTTTTTATCGGTTTGTTAACTTTAGAGTTGAGCGTACCGAACATTACGTTTTTTGAACCCCGGACCCGAACACGGGCATTTCACTGCATGTTCGGGTTGGAGTTCGAAGTTTGTCGATTAATGACGCATTTTGAAAGGCCGCAGGGCAGCCAATCAACAAGCTTTTGACTCGTGTGCCCTTAGAAGCCATCACAGCCATGCCTACTAATGACATGGCTGTGACTGGCCAGTGCAGCATGTGACCCAGCCTCTATAGAAGCTGGTCACTTAGTATTAGTAAATTATGCCCCTACTCGCTATACCACGAGTAGGGGTGTGTCTCTTAAACAGTGAGCAGCCTGTAGCTGCTCACTGTTAAAAAAAAAAAAACCTTCTGAGGATGCGCGAGTGGGGGCTTTTGAAATAAAGGGGGGACCTACAGCTAATGTGGTGTAGCCGGGCTCTTGGGAGAACGTCGCCTGCTTCTCCCACAGAAGCTGTTTTGCCTGTACCTTCTCCGTATGGCTTAACCGATCCCCTAACTGTACAAGACTAGTGAGGTCAGTCTGGGGTTCTTTCTGGGGTAAATTCTCTGGGTCATCTGCAGCCGGGGCGCACACTGCAGCGACATCTTCTGGTCTCTCCTGATACTCCTTCAGCATGTTCACATGAAAGGATCGCTGAATCCTTTCATCTGCACAGCTGGCTATAAGGTAGGTAGTATCACATACCTCAGCTACTATCTTATACTGGCCCTGCCAAGATGCTTGCATCTTGTTCGTCTTCACGGGCTTGAGCCAGGGCCAGATTAAGAGCCCAGTGGGCCTGGTGCTGACAATCATGATGGGCCTAATTACATAATCTTATTGACCAAAAACACTAAAACGGTCATACCTCCCAAGCGTCATGTATCTGATGGAGATGGTGTTGGAGGGAAACTCAAAGGATGCAGCTATGCAATCTCTCTCTAATTTATGCTTTCATCTTTCAAGTAAATCCATATCCCCTAACAGTAGTGTCCAGTGAAGCAGGAAGTCAATGTGCAGGGTAAAAGAGGGTGCCACTGGCGCGAATCACGTGACCAGACCTGCCAAAAGGGGTGAACATGCCCAAAAAGGGCACATGTTTGTCCAAAGAATTGGAAGGCCAGTCTAGCATGAATGCATGCCAGACTGCCTGCCAATCATGCAGGCTGTCCAACTAAGGGCATACTATGCAGGCAGCACCCTGAGCTCGACATAAATGTATCAAATGATGCGCCTACTCCACGCTTTCTAAGGACTGTCCCCTAGCACTCACATCGTCAACTTGTCTCCTTATCATCTTACTAGCAGGCAGAAATTCCTGGTATATAGTCTGAGACAGAGAAAAGGTGTATGTAGTGAGTGTAGAAGAAAGGGGACATGCCACAGTGTTAGAGAGACCAAAGTCTGCATTATCTAAACTTATTTTATTGTCAGCCAGTCCACACAGGTTTTGTTCTCATGCATCCCTCTTAAGCTTCGAAACTTAAAGGGACACTATAGTCATCAGAACAACTACAGCTCATTGTATTTGTTCTGGTAAGTACAATCATTCCCTCCAGGCTTTTTGCAGTAAACACTTTCTTTTCAGAGAAAATACCTCTGATGGCCACTCCTTAGATGGCTGCTAGAGGTGCCTCCTAGGGCAGTATTGCCTAGTGTGCAGCACGGCTATTCAGTGTCTCCACCCTCTGCATGCAGACACCGAACTTTCCTCATAGAGATGTATTGAATCAGTTTATCTTCATGAAGAGATGCTGATTGGCCAGGGCTATGTTTGACTTGTGCTGGCTCTGCCCCTGATCTGCCTAGTTGACAGTCTCAGCCAATCCTATGGGGAAGCATTGTAATTTGCACAGACCACCACTTCTGATGATGTCAATACAAGTAAGAGTTTACTATATTTAGGGAGGCAAGAGGAGGCCAGGGGGGCTAAATTGTGGTTTTAACATAATAAGGTCAGAAATACATGATTGTGTTCCTGACACTCTAGTGTTCCTTTAAGCAAGAGTATGTGAAGAGTAGTTAGGGTTGCCACCTTTCTGGGAAAAAAATACCAGCCTTATACATTTGAATAATTAATTAGTTATGTGTGACATCACATGATGTAAATCACAAGGAGTGACATAAGAGAAAATTCTGTAAAATCACCAACAAACTACTCACAGTTTGATTCTGCTGTATAGATGGATTGCTCCCAGTGGCTCCCTGTCTCCCAGTGTCTCAGTCTCGCAAGTCACCCAGTCTCTCAGTGTCCCTATGTATCACAGTGTCAGTGTCCCCATGTCGCCCAGTCCCCTAGTCTCCCAGTGTCACAGTGTTCCCATTTCTCCCAGTGTCCCCATGTCACTGAGAGACCCGGGGACACTGAGACACTTGGGGACACTGGGAGACATGGAAACACTGAGTCACTAGGGACACTGGGGGAAAATTGGGGGCACAGACACTGGGAGACTAGGGGACACTGAGACATGAGGGACACTGAGATATGGGGACACAGACACTGGGAGACTAGGGGACACTGGGAGACATGGGGACACTGTGTCCCTAGTGTCTCCGTGTCCCAATGTCTCAGTGTCTCCCAATGTCCCTATGTCTCACAGTGTCTCCATGTGTCTCAGTGTCCCCATTTCTCTCAGTGTCCCCGTGTTTTCCAGTGTCCCCAGGTCTCCCCGTATCCCCTAGTGTCTGTGTCCCCATGTGTTCCCTAGTTTCTCAGTGTCCCCTAGTGTCTCAGTGTCCCCATGTGTCCCTTCTGCCTTTCCCCCATCCCTCACTTACCTGAGCTGTAGAGCTCCTGTCTGGACTCTCTGTGCTGTGTAGCTGCTCCCCCACAGATCAGTGAGTAGAAGAGAAAGGCAGGGAGGGATATGCTGTAACTTCCTATCCCTGCCTCTCTCCACACACACAGCGACCCTACTGGCCGGTGCTGGTATTGCAGAGTAATTTCCGTTTATACTGAGAAAAATACCTGCATTTGTATTTCCTTTATAACTGCAAGCCTCAAATACCAGTTGTGCCAGTAAAATACAGTCAGGTGGCAAACCTAAGAGTAGTGTGTAAAAAAAAATGTAAAAAAAATTTTTTAAATGGGCCTATTCCATGGGCCTGGGCCTGGAGCTGCAGCTCCATCAGCCCCTATGTTAATCCGGCCCTGGCTTGAGCACTAAAACCTTCTGCCCAACTTGGAAGACCCGCTGTCGGGCACCCCGATTGTACCACCTCTTCTGTCTCCCCTGGGCCGCCTGGAGATTCTCACTTACCATTAGGGACAGCTTCTCCATGCGGTCCCGGAGTTCCAGGACATATGGCACTATGGGAGTTCCTTCCTGCTCTGTCTCTCCCTCCCAGTGTCCTCTGATGAGATCTAGGGGTCCACGAGAGTAGCTCAAAGGGAGAGAACCCAGTAGATTCCTGGGGCACCTCTCTGTATGCAAAGAGCAGATGAGGCAGGAATCGCTCCCAGTCTCTGCAAGTGTCAGTAAAGGTCCTCAGCATCTGCTTGAGGGTGCCATTAAAGCGCTCGCAGAGACCGTTAGTCTGTGGGTGATAAGGTGAACTAAGCAGCGATTTAATGCTGCACACCTTCCACAGCTGCTGGGTGAGCACAGCGGTGAACTGAGTCCCCTGGTCAGAGAGAATCTCCTGAGGGAACCCGACCCTAGTAAAAATCCTAACCAGGGCATCAGCAACCGTCTCTGCCTCTATATTAGACAGCGCTACTGCCTCTGGATAACGTGTGGCATAGTCCACCATGGTGAGAATATACTTCTTACCTGATGGACTAGCCCTGGCCAGTGGACCCACAATATCAACGGCTATGCGGGAAAAGGGTTCCCAATGATAGGCATAGACCAACCCATTGACATGTGTCACAAGTGCTACAATAGACCCGCACGTCTCAGTTAAAATTGGGCCAGAAGAAATTTTGGTTGATCCTATGAGCTGTTCGGCGGGACCCTAGATGTCCAGCTAACGGCACATCATGCCCAATCCGCAGAATCTCCTGCCGGTATTTTGCAGGCACCACCAACTGCCGGTTCTGCAGAGGGGTATTCTTTTTCTTGGAAGGTTTGGGAATCCTATACAGCCTATCCCCCACCCACTCGTACCGCTCTCCATCTACTCCCTCTTCCCCAGCATCTGCCCTAGCAGATCGCTGAATCCTTCGCCAGGGTCGGATCCTCCTGGGTTTCCCTCCCGTACGTCTCTGGGGTATCCCAGCCTAAGGGAGCCTGATCTAAGGTGCAAGTCGGGATAGAGGGTCTTACCTGGGTCTCAGCAGCAGGTGGGCCGGTCTCGGTGGCACGGGTCTGGGCACGGGTCGTCACAGCATTAACTTCAGCGGGACCCATGGGAGCATATGCAGAGACAAGAGTGGCCAAATCGTTTCCAAGGAGGATGTCTGCGGGTAAGTCCCTCATGATCCCCACATTCACATGCCTAGCGCCCACTCCCCAATCCAAATGCACTCGGATACGGCTTGGCACCCCGCCATCCTGTGAGCGGCTGTGCAGTGTACTTTACAGGCCCATTCGACGTAAGAATCCCCGGCTAGTTTGGCAGTGTCTCTGAACCGCCTCTGGTGTAACGGCTTACCTGGAGAGCAAAGCTTCTTTTACAGCCAGATAATCCCCGATCTCCTCATCAGGAATGGCCCGAAAAGCGTCACTGGCCCAGCCGGATAACTTGCCGGACAATATAGTAACCCAGTCTTCTGCGGGTACCTTGTGTAGCGCACATTGCCGCTCAAAATCAGCAAGGTACCCATCAATCTCTCCTTATGTCTCAAGGAAGGATTTAAAAACTGCAAACTGTACCTTCCTTTTCTCCACCGGGATTGCTGGAACTGGAGCTGCTGCAGCACCGCTTTGGCATAGCAAGTTGGCCTCCACAGCATTCAGCCAGTCTGATTCTTACCACCCGGTCAAAGCTTGCTTCTTTGGGGGTTCTATCAGCTGTGCTGGGCCCATTGGATTCCTTCAGCCCCTGGAGCTCCATCCATTTCGTGTAGTATTGCAATAATCTCCCTCTTCCAGAGATTACTGGCTTGTCTGCCTCTTTGTTCCAATAGGTCTTTTAGGGTAGCTCTTTTCAGCCTTTGGTATTGTATTTCCATTAATTCTGGATGTAATGGTCTCTCAGGGCGATGAGGGTCATCCCGTCACTTGCCATCAGTTGTTAAGACACTCACAGTTTAAATGGATGAAACCGCCATTTAGCCGATATTCCCCCTTTCCAGAGACACAGGCTCTGTACAGCAGACCACCAAACTCCCCAACGGAGTGCAAGGGAATGCGGTAAATCCATGAATACACAAATCAGCAGAATCCCTTCTTCGGCTAAAACAGGCAAAAGGAATCCTTCCAAGTAGCAATCCCCCCCCAAACACGAGACCAAGCTCCGTCTTGAGGGTAAAACAGGAATCTGTTTAATGAGGGCTACCTGCCTGGTATTTATGAAGTTCTCCCACCTGGTGGAGACTCCCCTAGGGGACCAGATGGAAGACTGGGACAAGTATGATACATTAGCAAATCACAGTGGCCCAGGTTTAAACACTCCACCTTTATACCAGTAAATCCCTCCTCTCTATCCTGGCGATTATTGGGAAGAAATCCAATTATCTCCAAGGATGGAGGCAAATCGCCATTTTGCATGAAACATTAAAAATGCATAAAAAAATATAACTGTACAAATACCGAATACATTGGATTTGTGTAACGTATCCCCAGATAGCCTGGATCTGAGTGCATATTACTACCGAATAGCGCTCAGATCCCATACACACAGTTCAATCGCCATGGGGTCAAAGTCTTTCACAGGTCTTTCGGTATGCGATTGACTCCATGGGATGGCTATCTGGGTTAAGTGCATTTGTATTATCCAACCTCTCGAACGGACCGGTGTTTGCATGCCTCGACGAATGAGAAGGGCGGTCGGTAGTTTCAGCGGTGTTCGGTAGGAAAAGTGTCCGTTTATAGTTCCATAAGATCTGCGCCGAACACCGCTGGTCTTTTGCGTGTTTTAAAATGGCCGCCGCCTCGTGGTCGGCATACGAATGACGACCACCCTGCATTCGGTTGTAATGAAGAGGTGTCTGCGGTTAACCACAACGTTCTAATTGGGGCCAAGAGGTTAACCAGCAGCACACTTCTCTTCTGGGTGGCCGTCCGTTCGGTAGTTTGTTCGGTATAAGTCTATAATAACAAACAGAGGCATACGGACAGGCAATTTCGCGAATGGAGGCAAATTAGACGAACCAGCAATACCAGTCACACAGATGGATCTGTCACAACTTACCATTTGATGTATTCTTTCTTCTAAAATCTTTTTTTAGTTTTTCAGCCCCAAAAAAGGCCAAATAAAAATCCATAATAACCGACGCACAGAGGGGGCCGGGGGGGAGGATATTAGGCCCCTCCCCCAATTTGTATTTATGGCCCCCACCCACCGCTCAGGGGTGGGGGCCAGGGGGGGAGGACAGTAGGATATTGTTATTTAGGGCCCCCACCCGCCGCGCAGGGGTGGGGGCCAGGGGGGAGACATTAGGTCCGCCCCCAATTTTTATTTATGGGCCCCACCCACCGTGCAGTGGTGGGGGCCGAGGGGGAGAATATTAGGTCCCCCCCTATTGTTATTTAGGGTCCCCACCCACCGCTCAGGGTTGGGTGCCGGGGGGAGGACAGTATGTCCCCCCGCTTATTGTTATTTAGGGCACCCACCCGCCGCGCAGGGGTGGGGGCACTGGGGGAGGACATTAGGTTGTAACAGATCACCTGGCACCCCGACTGGGTACCTCCATTGAAGGTTGCTCCTAGCGCTTCCTGAGGGCTCCAAGCACTCCAGCCAACACCATAAACACCATAGACTCCTTCCGAGAGCAAGACAGGAACAAGCTCTTAAAAGAGCTTAGAAGTGATTATCTAAGGGAGCATGCAGAGCATAGCAATCCCTTGTAATGATATAGCAATTCTCCCAATAAGAGACAGGATTGAGGGTGAAGAAGAACTGAATTTCTACAAACATAGTACTGCCCACAGGGTTTTGAAGTACAACCAATCAATACATACAATACACTCAGACACTCCCACACAAAATCCTCCCCTCTTCCTGTGATATAATTACTAAACACAATGGGCTAACGTAATTATCACAGGCAGGAAAATACACAGTTTTGCACAATATTCATAACTCCAAAAGTATACATCACATTCAAAACTTACATTTTCAGAATCAGCATACTCCAAATACAAACATACTCAAAAATCAGGCAATTCCTTCCATTAGTTTAAAAGTTACGTCGAAGTCCTTTGTGACCAACTGAAGCATGGCTTTCCAGCCCAAACCTGTTCCACAGAGTCCTCTATCCTGGAGATAACTGGCTTAACTGGGTGTGGTAAGCCAACTATCTCCTGATACAGAAAATATCCCTATTCCCAACAACAGCAAAAATACACAAAAATTTCATAATTCCTTTCATTTTGAACAGAACCCCTACATTCAGCCTATCCCCAGATGGCTTGGATGCCACAAACACAGTCAAATCGCCTGAGGTTTAGGTTTAGCATGGGCTGATGAGAGGGGCCATAGTCATGAGGAAGGAGGCTGGCAATTAGGCTTCCCCATAAGCCAAGGACACAGGGCAAATTGTCACATAAAATCACAGTTACAAACGGCAGTTTGTAACATAGATCCCCCCCTTATTGTTATTTAGGGCCCCCATCTGCCACGCAGGGGTGGGGGCCAGGGGGGAGGACAGTAGGTCCCACCAAAAATTCTTATTTGTGGCCCCCACCCACCGCGCAGGGGTGGGGGCCGGAGGGGTAGGACAGTAGGTCCCCCCCAGTGGTGTACATACCAGGGTCGCAGGGGTCGCGGCTGCGACCGGGCCCGGCCCACCAGGGGGCCCAGCCGCCCCTGCGACCCGGTATGTACCCACAGGGCCAGCCTCTTCTCCTGGGGGGCCCAGGAGGCGGCCACCTCAGGCCCCCCGAGGCTGGCCCTGCTGTCACCGGGCGGTCGGGCAGGCGGGCGCGCGAGGGAGCACTCAGTGCTTCCTCTTCAGCTCCCTCGCGCACCGCACTGATACCGGAGCCGGAAGATGACGTCATCTTCCGGCGCCGGCATCCCTACCAAAAGGTAAGGAGGCTGGGGGGATTAAATTTGAAAAAAAAATGTGTGAGTATGTGTTAGTGTGTGTTAGTATGTGTGTGTGTTAGTGTATGTGTGTGTGTGTGTGTGTTAGTGTATGTGTGTGTTAGAGTGTGTGTGTGTGTGTGTTAGTGTGTGTGTGTGTTGGTGTATGTGTGTTAGTGTGTGTGTTGGGTGTGTATGTGTGTGTTAGTGTATGTGTGTGTTAGTGTGTCAGTGTTTGTGTTAGTGCGTGTGTTAGTGTATGTGTCAGTGAATGTGTCTGTTATTGGGTGTGTGTCTGCTAGTGAGTGTGTTACTGTGTGTGTCTGTTACTGAGTGTGTTTGATGTCTGTTAGTGAGTGTGTGTTTGTCAGTGAAAGTGTATGTTTTGTAAGTGAGTGTGTGTATGTCTGTCGCTGAGTGTGTCTGTCAGTAAATGTGTGTGTCTGTTAGCTAGTGTGTATGCGTCTGTTCGTGAGAGTGTGTGTCTTCAGCATTTACCTTTCTCCAGCGTCGGACTCCCCAGTGTCCGCCTCTCAGCTCCGAATGCAAATGCGTGGCAAGAGGCGCGCGCGCGCATTTAAACCGCCCATAGGAAAGCATTACCCAATGCTTTCCTATGGACGTTCAGTGTCTTCTCACTGTGATTTTCACAGTGAGAATCGCGGAAGCTCCTCTAGCAGCTGTCAATGAGACAGCCACCAGAGGCTGGATTAACCCTCAGTGAAACATGTTTTCAGCTGCAGGGTTAAAACTAGAGGGACCTGGCACCCAGACCACTTCACTGAGCTGATGTAATCTGGGTGTCTGTAGCGGTCTTTTAAGTGTGTGTGCATACCGCGGTCACAGCCCTGCAACCCCTGCGACCAGGTGCCCGTCACCATGTGTTGCGACCCCGACCTGCGCCGACTAAGCGCGCGGGGGGGGGGGGGCCACGGATCAATTTTTGCACTGGGGCCCCATGGGTCATGTGTACGCCACTGGTCCCCCCCTTCCACATTCATATTTAGGGCCACTGGCTGCTCACTGTTTACTAGACATGCCCCTACATTTGTGGCACAGCAACAGTTGTTTCCTATCCCTAGGAATTCTGGAATAGTTAATTGGGCGTTCCTGGCAGAGTGACACATGTTGGAAGATCTATTCAACTTGTAACATCCTGACAGAATGGAGAAGTCTCCCTGATCATCGATTTTTAAGTTTATAAACTTTTATTACATACTTTTCAAAGCTATTCTTGCTGTATTTTTTGTATCTTTGTTTAAAAGTGTTGGTTTAGGAAAAATCATTTTCAAGTGATAAAAAGAAGAGGTGTCCTGAGAATCCATGTGAAATGTGAGATTTCATTTTTCACTTTTCTAGGCATTAGTTTTATACTATATGTGGGAGCATAAACATTTCCTAAAATAGCCGGGCAGAGACAGCCTTGATTCGTTTTTCACCTGTTTGCATATTTTACCCATTCCCTGGGAAACCTTCGATACATCCACCGCCTGAGAAGTCTGTTTGTATCTCCAGCATGGATGGCATTCTTTGTAAATATAGGACGCAACAATGCTCCTACTCCATTTAAATCCCTATCACGGCCCCCATTGAAAGGAAAGGATTAGAAATGTGTGTACGATTCTGCATTGAAGGCAGGGGGGCTGGCGGCTGAATTGCTGATGGGAGAAATGTGTGGTTAAACCATTTTTATCTTCTTGGTAAGTCAGGTCTTCCAGACACCATAACCACTTCACTGAGATGAAAACTATATCTGGAGCACTCCCTCACTGTCAGAGACATAATATAATCTAATTTAATGTCAAAGCGTATAAGGCCTAATTCCACGAATTGCGGGTAATGTAATGGTGTATAAAACACATTTATTGATTGAGGGATGACCTACAAAGACCCTCAGTCACAGTGACACCACTATATTCACATTTAAGTATTATTTTTATTTATGTCTACAGCACAGAGCCCCTAACTCTCTTTGCTAAACACACTGACACTAAATGAAGGCTTTAATAAAATCCTGGAGTTACGACTGACACGGCTCGTTGCAAATTGTGCTCTGGGGTCCAGCTCGTCAGTAAATCTGAAGCCATGTCAGGGAGATTAATGACCTGAACCTCAGGATAATTGAAGGTGAAGTTGTTGGCTCGTAAAGTTGTCCCTCTCTTCTTTTACAAATTTCTAACCTACAGTGTGCTCCGCGTCCTCTTCATCCTGCTCGTAATAAAAACGTAAAGTCATCTAACATGGCTGTTATATTATAGTGAGTGAGAACACTAATCTTTATTTCCCCATAATATTTCGGAATAAAGAACACAAAGTCAAAGCAGTTTTTCTTTTTCTATGTAAATATGAATTTGTACATTGCTTGTAATACTAATGAATTATGTATGCGTTCTTTCTATTTGACATCACCTGCAAATAACTGTTAAAGGATGATTAATATGCTGTATTGTAAAGGGATTTGTGAAAAGGTCTCTAGGGATTTAAGAAAAAAACTAAAAACGTTGTTTCTTATTTAAAATATTGAGTTAGCTGCAGGTTTCAGCTCCACAAATGTCTACAGGGTGCACCTGGCACACAATGTGACTATTCCTATATTTCAAGACTTTCCCAGCTTCCGCTTTATGAGTAGGGAGCAGTAACCAGGGGATATCTTGTTTATGAGTTGTGTGTAAGTATCCGTGTCAATGTCAGTGTTGTGTGCTTTTCAGTGCAACTGACAGCGTTGTATGTAAACGTCCTTGTGGTGTGTCAGTGATGTCTGTGCATGTCAGTGTGAGTGTCAGTGTTGTGTGTAAACATCCTTGTGGTGTGTCAGTGATGTCTGTGCATGTCAGTGTGAGTGTCAGTGTTGTGTGTAAACGTCCTTGTGGTGTGTCAGTGATGTGTGTGCATGTCAGTGTGAGTGTCAGTGTTGTGTGTAAACGTCCTTGTGGTGTGTCAGTGATGTCTGTGCATATCAGTGTGAGTGTCAGTGTTGTGTGTAAACATTCTTGTGGTGTGTCAGTGATGTCTGTGCATGTCAGTGTGAGTGTCAGTGTTGTGTGTAAACGTCCTTGTGGTGTGTCAGTGATGTGTGTGCATGTCAGTGTGAGTGTCAGTGTTGTGTGTAAACGTCCTTGTGGTGTGTCAGTGATGTCTGTTTCAAGTCAGTGTGAGTGTCAGTGTTGTGTGTAAACATCCTTGTGGTGTGTCAGTGATGTCTGTGCATGTCAGTGTGAGTGTCAGTGTTGTGTGTAAACGTCCTTGTGGTGTGTCAGTGATGTGTGTGCATGTCAGTGTGAGTGTCAGTGTTGTGTGTAAATGTCCTTGTTGTGTGTCAGTGATGTATGTGTATGTCATTGTGCGTGTCAGTGCTGTGTGTAAATGTCCTTGTTGTGTGTCAGTGGTGTGTGCGCATATCAGTGTGTTGTGTGTAAGTTTCCCTGTGAGTTTCTGTGTTTTGTGTGAGTGTCCGTGTGCACCTACTTTGTCTATATCCTCAGCAGACTGTGATATTCAGTTAATTCACTTAATACCTCCCAGGATTCGTGGAAGATTAACAAAAGTTTGTTGCGATTTTAGCGATATTTAAACCGCCTTATTCAACATTAAAAAGTTATTTATCAACATAAACATCTTTCACAAAATATAACAGTGAATGCAAAGTTTTATTAGCAATATAAAGTTGGTGAGTTCCCATCGTCCTGTCTGGGTTACTCATAACACTGATCAATCGTTTTTACAATTTAAAGACATTCAGAAGGTGAATAATGACTGGAGAGGTGGCGATTTCACTAAAAAGTTGGGACAAGCCGAGATGAAACATATTTTTTAATTTAATACTCTTATACCACACGGACTCAATAAATATTTTGAGCTTTGTCATTTAAATTAAATATTCATTTTTATATTATTTATTTATTTATTTAGCATATATTTGGTGCATATAATATAATCAGACATTTTATAAAAAATGTTTAATATATATATTTTTTATTTTACTTTCTATATTTTATATATATATATATATATATATATATATATATATATATATACACTTCTAGGAGTATTGCTTTGTCCACTTGTTCAAACCAATGTTTTGAATTTAGATCATGGATTATACACTCAGTGAATGCATGGATAACCGCACTTTAAATGGAATATTTTAGTCAATGTTATTAATTCCATAATTCTTCACAATTTCTCCATAATCAATATATTATTCTCTTATTTAGATATTTTAATTCTGTCATGATTATATACTTAATATGGTCATGGTTTAAATTTGCATATTTAATTGGGTTATGATTTTTAAAGTATTAGGGTCTATTTGTATGATATATGTATATGCACTTTAGATCTTATAGTTTAGTCTGTATAAATTGTTATGTTATGTGATTAGAAAATATCGTTGGTCTGTTTTGGCTGAATGGGGTTTTGCTAAATGCATTTATTAGACTTTCAGTATATCGAATAGCAACTACACGGGTGGATCAAGTTCTGCCCTAAGTTTGCCCCATTAACTAATGGCTGATACTCACCTTACATCCTGACAATGCCAGAAGGCGAAACACTGGAGTCACGCTGTGGGCGGGGTTTAAATCCAGCAGTTTACCAAACCTGAGACTGCTGAAACCATAACTGCTGCCTGCGACCGAGTACGAGAGAGGAACACTGCAATATTTAACAACAGGGACCTTTTGGGATCTGGTGTCCATTGTGAGAATCCTGCTCCACTAAACTCCACTGTAAACTAACTGGCTTTTGTGAGTAGCAGTGCTTAAATTGCATATACTCACTCACTTGCATTCTGGAAGCAGCTTCACATCTGTTTTTTTAATATATGTATAAATAAATGTTTGCACTAGTCACAGTACTTTTTTTATACCACCATTTTTTTATACAGTCTATACCAATGGTTCCCAAACGTTTTAGGTTCAAGGTGCCCTTAATGTTTCAATATTTTTCCAAGGGGCCCCAAGTTAAAACAATGTTCCAGATTATATACCTGTACAGCACAACTGCATATACTGGAAATACTTGCCGTTCAAGCACAGATCCAGAACCTAATCTTGGGAGGGGTTATTTAAAGACACAACCCACAATGATCACTACAGCACTTTCTAGTAGTTATGGTGCTAGTAGTGCCATAGTGCCCTCCCAGAGTAAGTAGTCAAATTGTTTAAGAACAGTTTAACTACTTACCTGGTATCTGCTAATATAGAGGCTATAGTAAGGGATAGGGGCAGTAGTGTGTCTGAGGGGTGCAATATGTGTTTGTGTAAGTGGTGGAGTGTGTGAGGGGTGCAGTGTGTGTGGGTGTGTTTGTGAAGGATGTAGTGTGTGTGTGTGAAGGATGCAGTGTGTGTGTATGTGGGGCAGTTTGTGTGTGAGGGGTACAGTGTGTGTGTGGTTGCCGGTTGTATGAAGGGTACAGTGTGTGAAGGGTACAGTGTGTGTGAGGGGGTACAGTGTGTGAAGGGTACAGTGTGTGTGCATGGTGGGGCAGTGTGTGTGTATGGGGGTAATGTGTGTGTATGGGGGGCAGTGTGTGTGTATCGGGGCAGTGTGTGTGTATGGGGGGTATTGTGTGTGCATCGAGTAATTGTGTGTATAAGGGGAGTTATTGTGGGTCAGTGGGGGTAGCAGCGCAGATAAATATATACTTTTGTTTTTTAATAAAAAATAACAATATTTTTATATCCAGAAAAGAGGAATGACTGTAGAGTAAGGACAACTCTGAAGTCAAAGGTGGACTAAATGGGCAACATAAATGGGCATAACCCAAAAAAATAGACAAAAAAAGATTCCCATAAGTTAGTATTATTAGGAGGGAGAGCAAAGGTCCAGCCCCCGACAAACACCAACAGAGGGTGTGCCCATTAGATAGAGTAGTTAATTCAAAATCCAAGGTTTGTAGGAAATGTCAATAGGTTAAAAGTAATCTTTAATAGAGAAACATTAAACTTCTGTAGTGAATAACCAAAAAGGTGCTGCCAAACAAATATAAAAGAAAAAGGGAATAAGTGCTAAAAAGACACACAAAAACTGGGTCTTACTGAAGTCTAACATGTCTCAAATATATCAACGTATGTGTGACAGAACCATCTGTCTGTCTATTGTGGTGGATTCGTCTGTTTCTGCCCCCTTTCGTGTAAATGGCTGTTTCTATAGCCCAGCCATACGAATGACTGTTTTCACCGAACAAATTCACAGAACGGATGGCCACCCAGAAGAAGAAGTGTGCTGCTGGTTAACCTCTTGATCCCAATTAGAACGTTGTGGTTAACACTTGTGGTTAACACTTCTCAATTAAACCGAATTCAGGGTGGCCGTCGTTCGTATGTCGACCACGAGGCAGCGGCCATTTTAAAATGCACGAAAGCCCAGTGGTGTTTGGCACTGATTCCATGGAACTAAAAACGGACACTTTTTCTGCCGAACACCGCTGAAACAACGGGTCGCCTGGCTGCCTCGACGAAAGCGTACGAACACCGGCCGTTCGGGAGTTTTGAAACACACGAAAGGACTTAACCCAGATAGCCTTCCCTTCCCAATCGCATACCGAAAGACTGTAAGAACTTTGACTCCATGGCAATTGAACTATGTGTGTGGGATCTGAGCACTATTTGCTAATAATATGCACTCAGATCCAGGCTATCTGGGGATGTGTGATACCAATGGGAAATGTTCGGTTATTTTAAAGTTATGTATTTTTATGTGTTTTCTGGTATTGTATTTAAGATGGAGATTTGTCTTTGTCCTGGAGATAATTGGATAACTTCTCAATTATCTCCACAGCAGAGGGGAGGAAAGCATATTGCATTGTGGGAAAAGCTTGTGATTGTATGTCTGAAATGTCCCCATGTCCATCTGTAATTCCAGTCTCCCATTTGGTCCCCTAGGGGAGTGTCCACCAAGTGGGAGACCTGCATAAATACGGGCAGGTAGCCCACAGTAAAGCCAGATCCTGTTTGACCCTCAATGCGGAGCTTCTGTCTCGTTATTGGGGGGATTTCTTCTTTGCGCTTAGAGACTGCTGATTGGAACCGAAAGCCGCTTGGTGGATATCGTTGTTCGGCGGCTAGCAGCAGTTCGTGGATTTCCGTTCGGGAGTTTGGAGCCTTTCACGGATCCCGGTCGGGAGATTGCCGCTTCCCCTGGTTATGGTTCGTGGATTACAATTTATGCGAATGGATTACTGATATTGCGAAAGGGGAAGGTGAACTAAATGGCGGTTTCGTTTAAAGACACCCGGGGTGTCTTAACAGTATGGAGTTAGGTGCTCCTGTAAAGGGTAAAATACCCATATGGTACTGGTCGTGTACGAAACAGTATGGAGAAATATAGATTGAGTTAGTAGTAGGCAGACAATAAAGCTGCTAGGGAGCATAGATAGTAGAATAGATAAAGTGGCATAGATAGGCTAAATAATAGCCAGATCTAGAGAATGCTATGGCTAGAGGGGGTAAGAGATAGATATATTGTCCTGCAGTATCTAGGGATAGTATTCAGAGCCTCTATTGTAGAGGGAAATGTAGGTATTACAGAAAAAAAACCTGAGTAAAAACTAAACCCCAGAATAAACAGGTAAATATTGGGAGAGCAGCAGAGCAGTATAAACTGCCTCCCTTGATTAATAAATGCTCCAAGGTGGGCAACGGTCACAATGCATTAGGTAGTAAAATACAGATAACCGTCTAGGTGGATAAGATAAACCAATCACCTATAAGTCTAGGTTACCGGATAAATATATCTACAAATCTATAAGCAACCCTAGTGCCAGTGAAAAAAACTAAGAGCTGAAACCAGGAACAAAATATCTAATTCCCCCTGCCGTAAAACCATAAAGATACAATAACTAACAATAACTAGTTATTGTCTAGGTAAATATCTAGTATGGCAGGTTAGGCAGATCGAAAAGTATACATATCGTGCAGCAGTCTCTAAGACCTTAGCCAGGAGTAATATAGAGGAGCCTGAAATAAATCCTTGCTAATAAAAGCTGGTGTACGGATTAGAAACGCTTCTACTATCCTCCTAAATAACTCAAAAGTAGAACTGTCAGCAAGAACCCATAGTGAAATTGAAAATAAAGCCTAAGTCTGGCGTCTTACTCGACGCGCCTTTCGGCGCTATGTGGCGCCTTTGTCAAGAGTGATAAGATTATTCAGAGCCCGACGGGTATTTTATAGGGGTAAGGACTGGTTCGCTCAACCCTTTTATGGATCCTTTGATCGCTACATGTATTGCTTGGATAAGTGGTAATTCTCGAGCTAATACATGCCGACGAGCGCTAGGGGACGGCCGCTCCGCTTTTGCACCCTGCTCCCTCTTATGCTGTGCTTGTGCCTTTGTTCGACCAGCGCCTCTTCCTCCAAACTGCACACGTCACTCGCATGACCTTGATTCCATGTGGGGTCTAGGACCTCATCATCCTCCACATAATCTTCCACCCACTCCTCAACCCTGCCCTCCTTGCCGGTATGCACACTGCAGAAAGCCACAGCAGTTGGCACTTGTGTTTTTCCAGTATGTAAAGTCTGCAAAGGACATATGGAAATTGTTTTAGAATTGTATCCAGACAACAGTTTTCCCTATAAACTGACCTCTCAGTGTGACTTGGGAGGGTATTGCCCCAGAATTACAATATTGTTGAAGTACCTCTTAGCTCTTGATAACTGGTTTAAATATAGCAGCTTGTTGTCTGGTAGTTTCTAGTGCAGAGAATATCAATCTGTTTTCTATCACTTAGATCTGTGTAACAAGTGTTGTAGGTGTGAAACAATATTACAAGTGACCGATGTAGTAAATTTGAATCAAAGTGACGCTTTGATTTGACTCTCAGATATGAAGAACAGGCCCCAAAATGTACTATTTAGCAGATTAGCAGCAAAACAGTTAGAATGTTTACAACTGCGCTGTAACCGCAGTATTAGATGCTTCTATTTGACTCTCAGATATGAAGAGCAGGCCACAAAATGTACTATTTAGCAGATTAGCACCCAGAAAATAAGAATGTTTACCACTGCGCTGTAAGCGCACTATTAGACACTTTGATTTGACTCTCAGATATGAAGTGCACCCCACTAAAATACTATTTAGCAGCTTAGCACCCAAATAATTTTAAGTTTTAAAACAGCAATGTGACAGCAGTATTTGACGCTTCTATTTGACTCTAAGATATAACGTGCACCCCACTAATGTACTTTTTAGCACCCAAAAAATATACGTTTTAAAGCTGCAATGTGACAGCGGTATTTGATGCTTCTATTTGACTCTCACATATGAAGTGCACCCCATTAATGTACTACCCCACTATTGTACTATTTAGCACCAAAAAAAAATGACTTTTTAAAACTCTGATGTAACCGCGGAATTTGAAGCTTCTATTTGACTCTCAGATATGAAGTGCACCCACCCCACTAATGTACTAGTTTGCAGAATTCTTTCCTAAGCTGTCCCTATCAGCGGCAGCATCCTCTCCCTACACTAATAAGACCGCATGTGCGTGCGGACCTACGCGTCTCCAGCTTATATATAGAGGCTGGGTCACATGCTGCACTGGACAATCACAGCCATGCCATTAGTAGGCATGGCTGTGATGGCTTCTAAGGGGACATGAGTCAAACGCTTGTTGATTGGCTGCCCTGCAGCTTTTGAAAACGCGCCATTAAATTGCCCAACACCGAACTCCAACCTGAACATACAGTGATATGTCCGTGTTCAGGTGCGGGGTCCAAAAAACCTAATGTTCGGTACAAACCCGAACTTTACAGTCCGGGTTCGCTCAACTCTAATAATTATACATAGTGAAGACAGATATTTACAGCTGTATAATAATACATAGGGAGCCAGAGTGTTAGAGAAAAGGAGAGAATGAGAATCATTCGTTGAGACCTTTTGGACTCAATGTTTTAAGTTGATAAATCCAAAAGCATTCTCTTTGTCTAAGGAATTTATCATAATTGCCTCGCCTTGTGTTCTTCTTAACTAGTTCAAGACCGCAAAAGCGCAAACCCTTAGAATCGCTACTATGGTATTCGCGGAGGTGTCTTGAAATAGGGTTATCAGTCAAGTTTTTAGGTTACCTTATGTGCTCCTGGATACGTTTATTGAACGGGTGAAATGTTTTGCCAACATATTTTTTGTTGCATTGGCAAGTCAGTAGATAAACAATGCCTGCCGTATTTTCAGTTAAAAAAGGAGGTTATTGCAAATTCCGCCTTCTCTTCACTATCACTCACTTTCTTTGAGTCCCTCTTAATGAATTTACAGATGTGACATCTCCCACATCCATAAGATCCAATCATGGGATTCTGGAGCCATGTTGTAGGTGAAGATCCAGTTTCTAGGTGACTAGGAGCCAATAGATCTCGTAAATATTTCCCTCTACGAGCAGTGATGGCTACGTTTGGGGCCAATATTTTTTGGAGGTGTAAATCGCCGGTTAATAGAGGCCAGAAACATTTGAGGGAGCTTTTTACACTCTCCCATCCTGCATCGTAGGAGGCTATTGATCGAATAGATCCCTTGGGATCTTTGACTGGTTTGTTCTGAGTATTCTCACATATTAAGTTGTTACGGTCTGATTCAAGGGCTCTTTTGTATGCTCGTTTAAGGCATCTGTTAGGATACCCTTTAATTATCATATACCTAGACCATTTAATTATATAATTGTAGATATTTGTAAATATTTGGCTTAAATCCCCCAAGTGTATATAGCAATATATCTATATCTATAATCTCCTTTTATTTTATATTTTTTATTTTTGGTTGTTTTTTCTATTAATCTACTTACTGTTATCTGGTAAAGTTATAACTCTTTAAGGTTTATACCTACCGTTGAGATGTTTCGAGCTTTACATAACAAAAATACGGAGGTATCCTTTCATTTTTTGACCTTAGAATACATGCACGGGCTGTGTTTTAAAATATATGCTTCCTAGCCATGGATATAAATTTATTCCACCATTCACTCCTAGGACTATACACTTAAATACCACTTTCAGCCTTTTACGTCACTTTAGTGAAGCACTATGTCAATATATCTTACATAATTATATCATCGAAATATACCTTTAATGAGCCATAATAATATTAGTCATTTACTATACATTTAAAATCCAAGATATATAGGGTTAATCTGGACCTTACATACAGCGATCATGTTTTTGTGTTTATTCTATTTAGGCTTTATTTTCAACATAGCCACTTCACTGAAACATATGTATCAATTTGATTAATATATACACATATATTCTCCTCTCCGGTCGCTTCATTATCTTCGCACGCAATTCTACGGGCGGTTCCTCCCTTCACTCACTCCCCACATGGATGACTACCCTGCCCACCCATTTTACGTTTGCAGTATGGGACTGCCCACGTGACGCACCTGAGGGGGCGGGTCTTTAAGTCGCAGCACAGGATTGTCCGTATGACGTACCCTAGTGGGTGGGTCCTTACCCCTATAAAATACCCGTCGGGCTCTGAATAACCTTATCACTCTTGACAAAGGCGCCACATAGCGTCGAAACACGGGTCGAGTAAGACGCCAGACTTAGGCTTTATTTCTAATTTCACTATGGGTTCTTGCTGACAGTTCTACTTTTGAGTTATTTAGGAGGATAGTAGAAGCGTTTCTAATCCGTACACCAGCTTTTATTAGCAAGGATTTATTTCAGGCTCCTCTATATTACTCCTGGCTAAGGTCTTAGAGACTGCTGCACGATATGTATACTTTTCGATCTGCCTAACCTGCCATACTAGATATTTACCTAGACAATAACTAGTTATTGTTAGTTATTGTATCTTTATGGTTTTACGGCAGGGGGAATTAGATATTTTGTTCCTGGTTTCAGCTCTTAGTTTTTTTCACTGGCACTAGGGTTGCTTATAGATTTGTAGATATATTTATCCGGTAACCTAGACTTATAGGTGATTGGTTTATCTTATCCACCTAGACGGTTATCTACAATAGAGGCTCTGAATACTATCCCTAGATACTGCAGGACGATATATCTATCTCTTACCCCCTCTAGCCATAGCATTCTCTAGATCTGGCTATTATTTAGCCTATCTATGCCACTTTATCTATTCTACTATCTATGCTCCCTAGCAGCTTTATTGTCTGCCTACTACTAACTCAATCTATATTTCTCCATACTGTTTCGTACACGACCAGTACCATATGGGTATTTTACCCTTTACAGGAGCACCTAACTCCATACGTTGATATATTTGAGACATGTTAGATAGACTTCAGTAAGACCCAGTTTTTGTGTGTTTTTTTAGCCCTTATTCCCTTTTTCTTTTATATTTGTTTGGCAGCACCTTTTTGGTTATTCACTACAGAAGTTTAATGTTTCTCTATTAAATATTACTTTTAACCTATTGACATTTCCTACAAACCTTGGATTTTGAGTTATCTACTCTATCAAATGGGCACACTCTTCTGTTGGTGTTTGTCGTCAGGGTGGACCTTTGCTCTCCCTCCCAATAATACTGACTTATGGGAATCTTTTTTGTTTATTTTTATATCCCCCCTCCCTGCTTACCTTTGCCTGGGGTCCGGTGGAGAAGCCCTGGTGGTACCAGTGGTGAGAGTGAACTCTAGCATCTCCTGAGGCTAGAGTTCACTCTTGCGCGATTCAGAGCATTGCCATGGTAACCGCGGCAACGCTCTGAGCTCACAAGAGGAGAACCCTGCGTTAGAGCGATCTGGTTTACTATTATCCTACTCTAAACAGTACAACCAGTGACCACCACCACTTTATAAGCAAAAACAAAAACAAACTTGAACATGGAAAAGTGACCACCACCACTTCATAAACATAAAATAATAACCATGACAATTCCAGGGTGACCACAACCACTTCAGATACAACAAAAATAATTAGGAAAATTCAGGAGGACGCCTCCATTTCAAAGTCTAATAAAAACCGTAGACTCTCACAAACCACCGCAGCGTGGTTGGGGTCTCGCTGTCCTCCACCCATCCTGGACCTGGGGTAGCTCAGCAAGGTCTTCCCATCTTGTTCTGCCTGTCGAGTAGATTGGGGCCGAATTGAGCTGAGCGGGTACGGGTACCTCCGTCAATAGCTGCTTCCTAGTACTTGTGAGCACCATAAGCACTGTACTGGAACACCAGAACAACCGTAGACGCTCACAAACTGCCGCAGCTTGGTTGGGGTCTCATTGTCCTCCACCCACCCTGGACCCAGACCAGGATCCAGTTCCCAGTGGGTAGACCTCTCCTAGTCCAGAGAGTAGCAGAAACAGCTCTTATAAGAGCTAGTGATTATTGTGATATAGCAATCCCCAGAGTGAATGTAGTTCTCCAATCCCCCAAACATAAGCCAAGACTTCATGAAGGGGTAAACAAATCTCTCTTTAATGGGAGCCACACTTGGCCTTATATGACAATCCCCATGAAAGGGGTATGCCCACAACTTCAAAGACCAATAACAATAAGGTTACAAGGCACGACACTCCCACACACAGCACACAATCCAGCCATGTTTCCAGTATTAGTATTTTGGCCATATGTTTCCCTCTGTTTCGTCAATAGACTTCAATAAATAAATGTTTCTCAATAAGCAGTAACAAAGCTCAGCCATACAGGCTTACACTCTATGGGGCCTGGTACAGTTCATCAAACACAGGATTCTGATACAGGTTTTAATCTGGTTAAAAACAAGTGATCTATAGTTATTGCAGATATGTATATATAAGCTAATATATAAAAACTATAATTAGATATATGTATTGTGACAGACCCATCCGTATGAGCTAGAATTGCTGTGTTCGTCTGTTTTGCCGTTTGTATGAATTTCCCCATTCGTATGCCTTGTTTAAGGGAATGTACTTTTTTGTCGAACGGAACTACCGAACGGACGGCCACCCAGAAGAGAAGTGTGCTGCTGGTTAACCTATTGATCCCAATTAGAACGTTGCGGTTAACCACAGACACTTCTCAATTAAAACCGAATACAGGGTGGTCGTCGTTCGTATGTCGACCACGAGGCTGGTGGCCATTTTAACCATGCAAAAGACCAGCGGTGTTCGACGGTTATTTCATGGAACTGAAAACGGACACTTTTTCAACCGAACACCGCTGAAGCCATCGACCTCCCTTCCCAATCAACAGAAGTATGCGAACACCGGCCGTTCGAAAGGTTTAAAGGCACAAATTGATTTTCCCCTAGATAGCCTTCCCATGGAGTCAATCGCATACCGAAGAACTGTAATAGACTTTGACTCCATGGCGATTGAATTGTGCGTATGGGATCTGAGCGCTATTCGCCAATAATATGCACTCAGATCCAGGCTATCTGGGGATGTGTTATACGAATGTAATATGTTCGGCAGTTATAAAGTTATGTATTTTTATGTGTTTTGTGACTTGTATTTAAAATGGCGATTTGCCTCTGCTCTGGGAGATAATTGAATTACTTCTCAATTATCTCCCGAGCAGAGGGGAGGAAACTGTGATGCATGCTGGGACTTTTGTGGGGCTGTATGTCTGAAATGTCCCCATGTCCTTCTGCTATTCCAGTCTCCCATTTGGTCCCTTAGGGGAGTGTCCACCAAGTGGGAGACCTGCATAAATACGGGCAGGTAGCCCACAGTAAACTCAGTTCATGTTTTACCCTCAAAGCGGAGCTTGGTCTCGTTATTGGGGGGATTTTATTACCGGCGACTAGAGACTGCTCATTGGAATTATTTGCCGCTTGGAAGATATTGGCGTTCGGCTAATATCGTCAGTTCATGTATTTGGAGCTTGTGAAGGGAAGGAGCCGTACAGGTACTGTTCGGGAGTTTGGAGTGTTCACTGGCTAGCGGTTCGCATGGTTATACTGCATACGCTACCAGACCACATTATTGCAAACGGGGAGCATTCACTAAACGGCGGTTTGTACATTTATTACTGAAGGTACCGTAACATGTATGTTTTCATTGGGGTATACCGTATCTACAAAAAAAGTGACAATTTTATTTAGATAGTGGAGAATTCGTTAACACATTACAAAAAATAAAATCTAAATAACATTTAGAGTAAAGAACTCAAAATATGCTTATAGCACATATAAAACCAAACTAAAAGCATAATTTGAAAACACGAACTGCCTTCGTGGCATCTTTCCTGCTGGGGAATTACATGTTACTAACTAGGGCGATTTCGATCTTCGTTTATTGCAATTTATTTCCAGTTTAATTTAAACTAATTCTCTGTATAAAATAAATAGTGTTTTCCGATGCACAGAGGTTGACGCTACAATCCCCAAATAATAGGAATTGTATGAATCAGAATTTGTGGCTTTTCCACGGAGTATAATTACTCGAAGTCTCTACTTCACCGCTATTCCTTTACCAAACACAAAGCGGAATTAAAGGCAATTGTTATATAATGGCTTCTAACTAATAGCTGAGAAATTTGAACCAGTCTCCAGGGGCAAGCTGATATATTAACATGTTGAATCACCACACTCAATTTAACAGAGTTTGAAAACGCATACTTTAATTGAAAAGAATAGAACAATGATAAAAACAGAGGATTCTGATGTAAGTTAATAGATCCAACACTTTGAAAATTCCCCAGATTAATAGAGAAATTCATGGAAATCAGACATGTAAATATGGAATATATTCTGAGAAATAAATACAATTGTTTGTAGAGTAGATATGTGTGGCTCAGCGAACGTTCATTCACAATACGATCCACATCAACAGCATTCAATAACTCCAATTTACGTCAGAATTAGAGATCAGAGAGTAACAGGAATTATTACTAAATACTGCCAACCCTGACTAATACTCCAACAATATGCTATTATTAAACTGAAATATAGTAAAAATACTATTTGTGAAGGAAAAGCCCTATCACTTTTGGCTCCTTTTCGTTGTCTGGATTCGTGCCCTATTTTATTTTGTTTATTTTGTTCAGTTCCCGTACTGAGACCACCCCAAGGACCCATTAGAACATGCAACGTTAAGTATCAGGTACGAAAGGCACAACGGAACAAACTAATTAAATGCGCCACTGGGCAGCCGCCATTTCGTACATGCGAACGCATGTGTTTAGGACAATGGCTGGTGGCCATCTTATCTCCCAAACGCAGGCAGCGGGACTTGGTCGTCGAGTGTCTGGAACTCATTTCGGCCAGGCACTCCTGTGAACCCTGGTCATCATGGACCTGCTGCCCGTTCCTGTTCCCCTTCACCTACACGAACAGTGTTCGGGAGAACTATGGTACCGAACACAGGGAGCATTCTCTTTTGAGCTGCTTTCATCTAACTGGTGTTGTTTTCATACAAAACCCCACAAATGGATACTGGCTCTTGCCACAACTTCCCTGGAACTATTTTGGGCTTCTACCTCGTAGCAGGCTGGTCAAAACTTCCACGCGATGGCGATCCAACACTACTGAATGGATCTGGGTGATTTTGGGACATTTTGCTTGCCCTTATTCCAGACATCCGGGGATGTGACTTTTGTGGGGTTTCCATGCATGTTGGGGGTACTTTTGGGGTGTTCAGGAATTGTGATACTTTTCTGTCCATGGAGATAATTGAGTTAGTATATTTACTGACTCAATTATCTCTCAGGCACAGAGGAGGAGTTTACTGACTGTATACATTTGATGCCTGTGTCTCCATTAAACAGTCTTCTCCAAGCCTTGGCTCATGTGTGGGGGGTTATGGAATATTGGTGCTATTTTACCTTGTGGATTATTTTGGGTTCCTGTATTGGGAAAAAGGGTATCAACGCTGGTGATACCTTGACAGACCACCACATTTGTTGGCAATGGCGGGATCATCCCTTTATCTTGGACTTATAATACAAGTTTGACACTGGAGTACAGCGGATGAAAGGTTGCACACCTGACTTTTGTGCAACATTTTAAAGGACCTACTGGAGGTTCGGGGGGGCATTGCCAGCAATAAAGGCAAGTGTTTCATAATCAGCGAACTAATGGAGCGTGACAGAGAGAACTTGGTTGTGGCAACCCTGGCTGTTTGTACGAACAAAAGCAACATGCTGAGGGAGATAAGGGAACGATTAGCACTGTTTGGGCCAAACCCTCGTCCCGAAATCATCAGCAAAGCAAGATTATCGATGATGTGAACACCAACGAAAGGGCACAGGGCGTACCCCTTGCGTGGGGTTTGTCATATAAGGCCAAGTGTGGCTCCCATTAAACTGAGATTCGTTTCACCCTTCATGAAGTCTAAACTTGTATTATAAGTCCAAGATAAAGGGACAATCCCGCCATTGCCAACAAATGTGGTGGTCTGTCAAGGTATCACCAGCGTTGATACCCTTTTTCCTGATGGTAGACTGATTTGCAACTTCACAGACCAATAACACTAAGGTTAGCACACAATCCCTCCCCTCTGCTTTGGAGATAATTGGATCAGTAACTGTACTAATTCTAATACAATTATCTTCAAGCACAGAAAAAACATACTTTTTTAAAAAACATCCCAAAAGTACCCTAAAAAATAAATTAACCCCACATAACTTACATCCCCTGATAACCCTGATCTGGGTGACCAACATATCCAAAAATTACCCAGATCAGTTCAGGGGTTCAGGAATTTCCTTGAAGTCTTATTTTTGACCGACCGTGCATGTGGTCCTATGCCCAAAACAGTTCCAGGGAATCAGGGCTAACGGTTGGTCTCTCTGTCTGGAGTACAAAAGTACATAACTCACATGAACAGAGCTTTTTCAAGTTGGGCAAGGTATATAGCAGGGCCCATAGTTCTGAGACTAGAGGCTGGCCAGCAGGCGCCTTCAAGAACCCGTGACGAGGTTCAGTTCGCCACAGTATCCAATGAGGTCCAACGGTAATGCCAAACCTGTGATGTGTGCCAATGAGTAGGCGAAAGAAGGGACAACCCTAAGGCTAAAATGGTCCCTGTGCCTATAAGTGCCCTTCGCCACTTGTTCTTGGAGAGGACTAATGGCTAGCTTTTTGCCTTGTGACTATGACCCCTGGGAGTTATTGCCATTTAAAAGCATCTATTTATGGCTATTGTACTTTGGAGACAGTTTCTGGCCCTTTAAATTGTATTACTACTATTCTGCACTTTTGAAGTGGCACTTCAGAACACATGGCATTGGCCATTTTAATTTAGCCAAACGCAGTCAGCTGCATTTTGCCGTCGCATTCAAGGAACTAAAATCGGATACGCACGAACACCGCTGAACTTTTACCTTCTCTGTGGCTTCAACGCTTCAACAGTAGTGGAACGGCATTCGACTATACGAACACCACATTAACACTGCCTATTTGCACGAACGGCCTGAACAGTATTTGACTATGGTGAATAGACCAGCCGCACAGCACAAATCTGTGGAACTGTTTTGGGCAGGAAAGCCCTGCTTGCGGCCGGTCAAATGGGACTTCCAGCTATCTCCCGAACCACTGAACCGATTTGCATAATTTTTTAGTATGCTGATTCCCTAATTATGCTGGTTCAGAAAATGTAGGTTTTATGTGAATGTGATGTATAATTTTGGAGTTATAGAAATTGTATAAAACGTGGATTTGTCGCTTGGAGATAATTGAGCTGATACAGTAATTAGCCCAATTATCTCCCAAGAAGAGGGGAGAAATGTTACTGTAATTAATGGGAGTGTTTAACTGTGTGTTTGTAAATGATTGGTTGTTGAGTTTGTGTTTTCAGTGCCCAACAAGGTCCACGTGGGTGGTAACCACGTGGGGGAAATGTGTATATAAGAAGCAATAAAGCCTCAGTGCATTCTGTTCCTACTTAACCCTCAATACGTAGCCTTGACTCGTTATTTTAGGGAACTGCTCTATTCACACTGGGGATTGCTATTCTTTGTATACTGCCCTGAGCTCTAATCACTTAGCTCTTTTAAGAGCTGTTCCTGATACACTCTCCTGGAGGAGAGGTCTTTCCCACACGGTCCTGGAGGACAGAGGTTGATCCAGGGTGGAAGGAAGATGGCGAGACTCCAGTTAAGCTATGGCGGTTGTGGAGTCTGCAGTGTTTGTGGTGTCCAGTGCGGTGCTTTTGGTCCTCGGTGTCAGCTAGGAAGCGTCTGTCAATAGAGGTGCCCAGTCGGGGTGTCAGGTGATCCGTTACAACTATAATCGAAGAACCATTTAGTCGTGTAGCGGTGGACCTAATAGGTCCATTGGCCCCGATTAGTCGCTTTGGTAAGCGCTATATACTTACCGTAGTGGACTATGCCACTCGATACCCAGAGGTCGTGGCTGTCTCTAACATCCAGGCCAAAACAGTGGCTGACCCTCAGGGGACAAGTCCTGGTACTCCATGTGAGTAGCAAAAGACCCGATTTTTCTTACTATAAAGCTCCTATAGGGAACAAAAAGAAACCCACAGCATCTCAGGACCATCTTGAACCGGGCTCCAGCAAAAAATCAGGAGATTTGGATTGTTATTTCCGTGATAAGGTGAGGGCCTTGGCCCAGGATGAAGACAGCAACATGGCAGTGGCCTCCCAGATTTCAGACTCACTTCCTCACAGTCCGGCGCTCTCCGACCACTCTATCCTATCCAGAGACATAGAAATAAAGGAGATACTACACAATCTGCCTTCCAAGTCAGATCTGGCAGCTGTGTTGGCATGACGGGAGGAGTCTATGCAAGAACAAATCTCCAGTATTGCGAAAGACGTGCGCCATGTGGGACAGAGAGTAGTGGATCCGACAACAGAAGCCGGGGGAACAATATACGCCTAAGAGGCCTACTAGAGGCCCATGAGGCCTCGGAGAAACTCCAGGCCACGCTACAAGCCTTATTTAACAACATCCTTCAGAGACCTCCAGACACCTCAGTCCTGCTGGATAGAGCTCATAGAGCGTTGAGACCCAAAGACGCACAAGATGCACGAGAGATGTCATCTGTCAAGTCCATTATTACACATTAAAGGAAGGCGTACTTCGACTATCTAAAGATTCCCCTCAGTCATGCGGCAGAACAACTTACAACTCCAACTGTGCCGGGATCTGGCCTGGACCACTTTACTAGGCCGCAGTGTGCTGCGTCCAATCACCATGCTCCTGCAAGAACGGAACATCAAATATTGTTGGGGCTACCCATTTTCGCTCTCTTACCTGAGAGGGCGCAATTTATAGCATGAGGACTGCGGCAGACGCACAGGAGTTTCTAAAGCAACTTGGATTACCTCAGATGGAAATACAGGGCTGGTACCTAGATACACCGCAATTAGCGACACAGGCTCTACCCTAGAGGCAAGGGTAAAAAGAGGTCCACTTCCAGACAACTCTCACAGCTACCCAGTGCCAGGGCACTTACCTGAACCTCCACCAGGGTTCCCCTGGTTGAGAGGTGACCCGGTTGATATACACCACGAGATATAAGCAACTAGAGGTCCCACTAGGCCCTTTTTTACCCAAAGTAATCGTGTTGCATTCCAAATTTGTCTAAACAGATCCAGCGTCGGGAGCACCGACGGATACCTATATTCACCACACTCGCGCTTTATAGAGAAATTGCTGGTGATGACCACACTAGCTTCTCCCCTGTGCAGTTAATTCTCATCCGATTTCGACCAGAGTGTCTTCCTAACGATATCACCCCCCCCACCCAACTTGGTTGGGCACGAGCGGTGTGCTAATCCTAATTTTTAGTATCCATATCAAGAAGTTCCCCCCATTCCCCCCAGCCTCTTGACTGTGAGACACACGGGACGAACACCAAGTCCTTTCTGTATTACTACAGTTAGTAATCCCAGTTGAATAAGTTTGTTTTGATTTAGTATATTACTGTTCCCTTATTTCAATCTTACTTCACAACACTAAGCGTGACCATTGTATGGAGCAGGGACTCCTGGAAAGAAAGCCCCTGATCAGACAAACCATGGGCACACAATTGAAGATAGTCTCATACAATGTTGAGGATCTCAGCTCACCTGAGAAGAGGCATATGGCCATAAGAGAATTTCATAAAATGAAAGCGGACATAATGTTGGTACAGGAAACTCATTTCTGGGGTACAGAAGCGCCTAGATTTAGACACAGACAATTCCGCTATGCTGCTACAACAACTACACCATCAATAAATTGAGAGGGGTGGCCATCCTGATTGGTGCACAAGTCCCCTTTACCTGTACCCAACAGATTGCTGTCAACTCAGGACCGTATATGTAACAAAATGTGTAACAAAAACACCCCAGTTAACCAGTATAATGGCTGCTTATATATATATATATATATATATATATATGTGAACTATTTGTTGTTTTACCTTCTGACTATGGCCTTGGGATATATGGCATTTGAAAACACTATTTGTGCCCTGTGACAAAACTGGAGATTGTGCACAAATATGACTATTGTCCATATTTCTAAGGATACCCTTCGTTTGTTGCACTGTTCCCCATGTGTTTCATCTGTTGGTTCGGCTGGATAGACTAGAGTTACTGGGTGGCCACCATTTCATGTGTCAGAGGCACATGGTGAGAACAATGGATGAAGCACATGGTGAGAACAATGGATGGCGGCCATTTTAACTCACAGACACTGTTTTGACTTTTCTACATGGTGCCATCTCGCCGGTATTTGGTGCACAAAGACATTGTTCGGTAGTTTTAAACTACAGAACAGAGGACACATTTAACAGTAATTATTTTTCATATAGCCTGTATATGTTCTGCAGAATCTGCATTAAACCGTATCTTCCAAAGTACTGAACGGATCTGGGTGAATTTTGGATATGTGGTTCACCCAGATCCCGCGGTTCCGATGATATATTTATGTGGTTATTGCATGTTTTGGGGTCCCTGTGATATGTTTTATAATACTGTATTTTCCTGTCTGTGATAATTAAGTTAGTTTATTGTGTTGAGAAAATTGTATCACAGGCAGAGGGGAGGATTTCTGATGTAATGAATGGGAGTGTTAGCTGTGTTGTAATGTGTTGATTGGTTGTTCTTCCAAACCTTGTGGGCAGTACTATGTTTGTAGAATGTGAATAAAAGAGGCTGTATGTGCCAGTACAGTCAATTCTTCTACACCCTTCAAAATGTAGCTGTGTCTCATTGTTGAAAGGGAATTTGCAGCTTAATCACTAGCTCTTTTCAGAGCTCTGCCTCTTTATTGTTTCAGGGATCCAGTGGATGGGACTTCACCTCTCCCCTACAACCCAGCATCTTGCCTGGAGGGAGGACGTCACCAACGTTACACTGGTGGCAGAGACGGGATGGTCCTTTCATTCACAGAGCAAGTGCTGAATGGAGCATCAGTATGCCAAACTGAAAAGACCGACACTGAAGTATCTGCTGGAGAGCCGAGCTCGGAGTGCCAGTAATAAGCCCATGAGAGAGCTGATCACTGACCTGCTAGAGCTACAGCATATTGCCCGGAGGAAGGACGTCGCCAACGGCAGATACCCCTCACTACCCTGGGTAGCCGTTACAGTATATAATTGTAAAGAGGCAAGTGGGGATGTCAACATATATCTACCGAACAAACACCAATGCGCCTCACTTAGACGTATATTGGCGATGGTCCACTGCCATACAGAGGGTGTTCTCATAATAGGAGGGGATTTCAATATGTCCTTAGATGCCCAATGGGACAGCACTGCAAAACATCCAGCTTATCTGGCCTCTGGCCTCTCACACAGATGTGCAAAATACCGCCCTTCCTCCTTCTAGTTTAGAAGCTATTATTACAGTGATACCCAAACCTGGGAAAAACCCTGAAGCTTGTGGAAGCTTTCGCCCCATATCCTTAATCAATGTAGATTTCAAATTATTCACTAAGATGATGGCAATGCGGTTAAGGCCACTTCTAAGGGATCTGATACAACCTGATCAGGTGGGGTTCATCCCTGCCAGAGAGGCCAAAGACAACACCACCAAGGTTATAGATTTGATCCAGTGGGTACAGGAGAGGGGGGTGCCGCCCATGCTGTTGGCCATTGATGCTGAGAAGGTGTTTGACAGGGTGGACTGGCCCTTCCTCATGCTAACCCTAGAAACTCTGGGCTTTGGCCCACGGTGGCAGATGTGGATAAGCACCATTTATTGAAATACGACAGCCTGCATTAAGGTGAATGGTATAATATCGAATACACTATCTATCATGAATGGCACCCAACAGGGATGTCCCCTATCCCCCCTGTTATTAATCCTGGCCTTGGAACCACTACTCCAGGCGGTGTGCAAAAATGTCAACATTGAGCCCCTCAAACCCCAGAGAAGTGAGAGCAAGGAGGGGAGAGGGCAGAAACCAAGAATAAGGTAGAAACACAATAAATAACATAGAAAAACACAGCTGCACATAGTACAGAAGCACAGCAAGAACAAACAGCAAAGTATATTAAAATATAATACAGAAACAACCTCAAAAGAGGCAATAGAAACATAATGTAATGGAGAAGAGTAATACTCTGACCTGTCTGCTTGATGGAGCACCAAAGAAAGAGAAGGTACTTAGGTCACTATACCTCATGTACATTGTGACGGACCACCTGGTACCCCGACTGGGTGCCTCCGTCAATCGATGCTCCTAGTCCTCACTGAGGGCTCCAAGCACTCCTCTAGACACCATAAGCTCTGTAGACCCCACAAACAGGTGCAGCTTGGTTGGGGTCTCGCCATCCTCCACCCACCCTGGACCCAAGACCAGGATCCAAATTCCAGTGGGTGGACCTCTCCTCCTCCAGAGAGTAGGTCTGGCTGTGTAGCTCTTAAAAGAGCTAGTGATTATAGCCAGTATAATAATCCAAAGAGAAATCCCAAGAGTAGGGATTATAGCTGGTATAGCTGGTATAGTAGTTCCCTACAACAAGAGACAAAACTCAATGTTGAGGGTAAAAGTAAGACTCAATTTTAATGGTTCCATACTGGCCTTTTATGACTGTCCCCATGCAAGGGGTAAGCCCATGTGTACCTTGTTGGAGACTCCAACACAAAGACACAGACCAATAAGAACAGTGACTAAATGCGTATAACACTCCTATAACAAACATACAACCCCTCCCCTCTGCCTGGGAGATAATTGAGTCAGAAACTGTATTAACCCAATTATCTCAAGAAAGAATAAAAAAAACACATTTTTTACAAAACCCCCAAAGAACCCCCAAAACACATCATATCCCCGCAAATGTCACATAACCTGATAGCCCTGATCTGGGTGACCAACATATCCAAAAATCACCCAGATCAGTTCAGAAGTTCAGGAATTTCCTGGAAGTCACATTTTGACCACACGCATGGTTCCATGCCCAAAACAGTTCCAGAGAATTAGGCTGTGCGGTCATTCTACTTCAGGGATTTGAAGTAAAATTCAAAATACCGAACGTAGCCATTTGTGCGCACAGTCAGTGTATGTCTCTTGGTCGGGAGTTTCTTCTTAGCCGAATATCCATGGAAGGTCAAAGTTTAGCGGTGTTCGTGCCATTGAGTGTCCGATTTGAGTTCCATTCACTCGACCACCAAACACCACTGGATGTGTTCGACTAAATAAGATGGCCGCAGCCACATATTCGAATGCCACTTCGAATGGCTTCGGGAGTTCGGGAGTTCGGGAGTTCAAAGTGCCTCTTTGAAAGTTCGAATTGTTCCTGTTATCAATCCAAGAGGCACAACCAGAGTCTTTAACCCAAAGTTCATTACAGGGGCCATAGTCACAGGGCAAGAGGCTGGCAAGTATGCCCCTCCAAGAACCTGTGACAAGGTCTAGTTTGTCACATACATCCTACTCTCTCGTGATTGGTTCTTTTTTTCTATGTGTTTCTTTGCTGCTGTGGAGCTAGTAAAGAGAGATTATGTAAAATACTCGCCTCCTGTCATGTTGTAAAATGAAATACCCTGAGGGCCTAATGCCTACCGAGATATAGTTTATATAAACGTATGGTTAAGATATACAATATTTTGCAAGTCTTTAACTTTGAAAGGATAATTCAGTCTCTGCAATATTTACCCCATAACTTCCAGAAATACTTTTTCGCAATCTCTTGTGAGACATATTCTATACCTGTGCTAGTTGTGTAAAAAGCATTACATGCAAACTTGCTAACAAATAACCAAGACTGTTAAAATCGTGAGATCAATCTCAAAGTGGATCCAGATTTTAATTCCATAACATTTTCTGTTGTCATTACAAGTAAAAAAACAAAAAAGGTTTGTAAAGTCTGAATCACGCTCAGTCAGGAATGCTCAGAATCTCAGATATAGCTCTGAGTTAAATCATCTAGCATGCCCTGAAAGTCAAACATTTATTCACCTTGAAAATAAATGAACAAAATAAATGATGTTTATATCTTAATATTTATACATTTAATTTAATTTGTAAAGCTCTTCATAAGAGATCTATCAGACCTGGTATGCGGCCGTTTAAACAGCTCTGCAGAGAGGCCTGCGATGGGTAAATAAAGCACAAGATAATAATTTCATTCTGTTTAAAAAGTTGGCATTTTCTAGATGAGACCATTGAAAGGGCATAACCTAACAAGTCATTAGCTCCAAAGCCCCTGTAAATTAAACTTGTAATAACATGCTTTAAGTGCGCACTTTTCTCCTCTGATCTCCATTCAGAATTCTGATTAGTCCTAATCCATAGTCTTAAGAAATGACAAGGAGGAAGTTCCTGTGTTTAAGAAAAACTTGCTCTGTTTCAACTTTTTCAAGAATTAAGCACAACGGCATTAAAAGAATAATCATTAAATAGTTTGGCTCCTGCAGAAAATGTTTAGCTTATTTTACTAACATGTTAAAATCTGAAAATGAATATTTTAAATTGTAAAAATAAATTCTGAAAATGAGTTTTACATAAAATAGTATAAAAGATTTCATAACTTATGAAATTAAGGCCTCGCTCACAAGTCAATGCTTTGTTGGTCATTTTTATAATGTTTTATGGACTTTGTCTGGTTTTGCGTATTTATTTTCATTACGATCACAATCCCAAACTGCTATGTTTTCCAGCAGCCGCATTGAAGATAAAGTTAACTTTGGTCATCGTGGTTAATCACACTTTCATGCAATCAGTTTGATGAGATTGTGAGGTTAATGGCAAATGCAATGATGGTTTTGTGGGCGCATCAATGCTCGCAGGGAGGAGTTTATATAATTTCTATGAATTATATTACAAGAAGAATGGGTCGTTGAGCAAATTTGCAGAATATCTTGCTAGTGCTATGTGCATCTTCTGTGCCCCTGTTAATACGTTCCTGACTAAAACATGCTCCATCAAGTTAGAGTAATCCTTTTAATGCATTGCACTCCTCCGTGTGGCTGGAAGGAAATGATAAAAACATGTACTGGATCTGTGAGGATCCAGGATGAAACATGATTGTAACAAAACCCCTGTTTAGCCGTATATTTGCTGCATGGAACTGAGAGCAGAGACTATTCATTTGTTTGCCTTCACTAAAATGGATTAATCGTGCATTTGGCCATAATCGAATATTCTGTCGAACGACCGACCACCCAGAGCAGGAGTGTGGCACCAATTAACCCTCTTGACCTGTGCAAACCACAAACACCTCAAGATTCTAATGGTTTAACAGGGTGGTCGGCGTTTGTTTGTGCGAACACGTGGCAGCGGCCATTTTGTTTAGTCGAAGGCCCTCAGCGGTGTTTGGTCGTCTACCGCGTGGAACTGATTTTGGCTACCTTTTTCCACGAACACCGCTGAACATCTACCTTTAGTGTGTTCGACTAGAAACATACGAACAAAGGGCTAATTTGTGGTCGTAGACCCCATAGACTGAAATTGTGGAACTATTTTGGGCAGAGAAATGTGCGAGCCGTCGGTCACATCCACCTTTTTACTAACTCCCGAACCACTGGTCCAATTCGTGCCATTTTTGGATATGTTGTTCCCCTGAATGGATTGTTTATTGAAATGTAACTTTTATTAAGATACCATGTATAGTTTTAAAGTTATGGAAAATGCATGAAAGTATATTTTTTAGCTTGGAGATAATTGAGCTGATATAAAGATTAACTCAATTATCTCCTAATCAGAGGGGAGGAATGTACTGTAATTAATGGGTGTGCTTGTACTGTACAATTGTAACTGATTGGCTGTTGTATTCCCATTATCAGTGCCCCACAAGGTCCAGTGGGTGGTAACATTCCTGTAAGAACCTGCATAAAAGCAGCTGCAGTGTGGTCATTAAATCAGTTCTGCTTAACCCTTCAAAACGTAGCTTTGTCTCGTTATTGAAAGGGAACCTGCTCAGCATAATCACTAGCTCTTTTAAGAGCTCTGCTTCTCTCTTCACTCTGATCCAGCGGATGGGATAACACAACTCCACTGCAGCACAGCATCTTGCAGGGAAGAAGGACGTCTCCAACGGCTGATACCCCCTCTCCAACTGGGGTAGCCGTTACAATGATAATTGAAGATTATGCTAGCTTTAGTGTGTTAATAATCTTAATTTTAATAATGACAGGAGGCGAGTATTTTGCATAATCTCTCTTCACTAGCTCCACACAGCAGCAAAGAAACACATAGAAAAAAGAACCAATCACAAGAGAGTAGGATGTACATAAGGCATAGTGTTCTCATCACTTCCTCTTTCAGAAAGCGACATCAAGCGGAAGTAAACATATAACCAGCAATAACAATAACTCCTAAATTCAACATCCAAAGGAGCAAACTTCCCTGTGAATTCCACACAAACAACAAAAAAGTGTTCCAGGACGAATCAAATCCAAAGGATTAAAATTCCAGAGAGTTTCACGCGAACAATCGAATGTCTTCAGAGACTAAACATACTGAAAAGAAAATGTGTGACAGGTTTAGGCACTGTGGCAAACCCTGCCACTGGAACTGATCATTCTTTGTGAATGAGGGACTTTCACCAAGGGAATAACTAACCGAATGGACTTTCCTGTTATATTGCTGTTTTTAGGCGAATGACCGAAACTACCGAACAGGAGACCACCCCGTGGTGGTCGTGTGTTTCCAATTAGCTGAACGATACAATGTTGCGAGGGAATTAAGTGCCTGTATGTGTGGCCACCATTTTGCATACCGAACACGTGGCCATCTTACGCACGAACAGCGGTACTTGGTTGTCGAACGCCTGGAACTCAAACTGGGCATTTGACTAACCAAGTACCGCTGAGACCTCCAGCATGCTCCGACAGCACGAATCAAACACATGAACGCCCCGGCGTTCGGTAGACAGATTCCCCTAAACGAGGGGATTCATGCAAAGGCTTGCAATCGCATGGATGGCTAGGTTATTCGGTATTTTTAATTCACTGAAATAGACCAACCGCAGGGGCAGAATTCATGGAACTGTTTTCGGCTACTGAGTCCCTGCGGTCGGTCAAAACTTTAACTGTTTGTAACTCCCGAAGCCCTGGTCCGATCTGGGTGAATTTCGAGTATGTTGCTCACCCAGATCAGATCTACCAGGGGACCCCTTATTTGTCCCTGTACCCCCTATATTTAGGGGACATCTAGAAAGTGGGGAAAACTCTGTCCCCACTAATCTGTTTAAGGGCTAATCTAAGGGGAGGAGAGGGAGGGGAGGTGACCAGGTTACAATTGGCTACTGTAATAATTATGAAAGTTTGCATGGGAGAAATGCATAAAAGCAGACTTGTGAATAAAGCTGACAGTTGACTCCCAGACTATGTGTCGTCTAGTCGTTGGGGAGAGGGTTATGCTGTGTTCCTGTGATTTCGTATGCTGAATCTTTGTTCCCAGCGGAGAGCCATTGGATTAACCCCTGCTCCTCCGCTACAGGCACATAGTCATAAACATGCAAATCCAAGTATCATACCGTATACATCATCCCATAGAAGAATATTGTAAATTATGATCTAAAATTAAGATTATTAGTACACTAAAGCTAGCATAATCTTCAATTTTACCACATGACAGGAGGCTTCATATTTTGCATTTGGAACTTAGCCAGAGGTTGAGGTCACTGGGTAGTTGGTACATAAGTTTTAGGATCCTTGTCCATCGGGAGTCCCCCAACTGGGACTTGGGCAGTTGAGCCATTCACACCACCACATAATGGATCAAGGTACTGCTCCAAACATCAATCAGACCAGGAATGCCCAGATGGAGAGGTAGCATCATCACGTCCCTAGGGCCCAAGAGAGTCCCAAGAGGTTCCTAGCAGCCTGCGATAGTCCGCCGATCTGCCAAGAACCCCAGAAAGAGTCCAGGCCACTAGGGTCAGCTGATCCTCCATGAATAGAAGGTGTGGGTTCCCTTTGTGTCTGTGAGAATAGTAGGATATGAATGTAGGAGGAGGAGATCCTCACCAATCAGTCTCGTGAGGTCCGGGAAACAAGGTTGACTCTGTCACAGCGGGACGAGCAAGGCGGTGTTATCCGCTGAACAAAGAGATGATGGAGAATTTTCGCAATCATTGCAAAGGAGGCAAAAGCATCATGCCAATTGAAGAACACTGTATTCTTGAAGTCCCTCTGATATGTGTCTCTCCTGGAGATAGGTCGACCTCGGGTTTTGCGAGGAAGGCAGGGATCGAAGATACCTTTCATGATGTCTGATAGAGGATGGGAGTTAGTTCTGTCCAGGTGATTAATACACCTGACTGCCGATGCTCTGTCCATCCTGAGTAGGGTGCAACAGATGGAGTACCCCTTTACCAGTCTGCAGTTAGTGAAGTACAGCATGAAGAATTCTAGGTCCGTAACGTGAATGGAGACTTCCTGGGTGTGCTTTTGCAGGTTGTCCTCACAGCCCCACAAGCTGGTATCTGACTCCCAAACAGAATCCGGTTGATCGTAGGTCGATCTGCATGAGTGAACCTGACCAGGCCTCACCGCCTGTTCTGGTAATGTAGCGAGTCTGGGAAGATGGCCCGATCTGGGTGAGTGCATGTAGAGTCACGGTGTTGCAGTGAAGGACCGTGTGAAGATACCTTGAGAATAGAGGAGACCTATGAATTGAAGAACTTCCACGTGTAAGGAACGGCATTGCTTACGAATCCTAAGAAGCGGATCATTCAGCACGAAAATGCGACGATTCCAGACGGACAATGGTAAACTAAACTCGCCACTGGGTTGTGGAGAAGCCTGATTGCCAGCCTCCTGCCTCATGACTATGGTCCCTCTCATGAGCCCATGCTAAACTTAAACCCCATGGACGATTTGACTGTGTTTGTGGCATTTGAGCGCTGTTTGGATATATTGAGCGCTCAGATTCAAACCATCTGGGGATAGGTTGAATGTGGGGATTCTGTTCAGTATGATAGGAATTATGTATTTTTGTGTATTTTTGCTGTTGTTGTGAATAGAGATATTTTCTGTACCTGGAGATAGTTGGCTTACCACACCCAGTTAAGCCAATTATCTCCAGGATAGAGGACTCTGTGGAACAGGTTTGGGCTGGAAAGCCATGCTTCAGTTGGTCACAAAGGATTTCGACCTGACTTTTAAACCACTGGAGGGAATTGTCTGATTTGAGTATGTTTGTATTTGGAGTATGCTGATGTGGCAAACCTAGCCACTTCAGACTATTCCTTTATATATCTAATGGTTATCCTAGAAAGGCTGTTTAATCTATGTTGTTTTACGTGTTCGCTTAAAAAGGTGATAGAGGGCATTCATATGCGAAAGCCGCTAGCATTCATATGGTAGTTTCACGAACAGTGACTTTCAACACTGTTCGTGAAACGAACAAAGTACCGAATGGGAGACCACACACAGGAGGTTGTGTGGCTCCCATTAACAGATTGCAACATTGTATCGTTACCCAGTTAATTGATTTGTGGGGTGGCCGCCGTTTGGATACCGACCACGCAGCGGCGGTGGCCATCTTGGATTCCCTTTTATCCCAGCGGTGTTTGGTAGTTGAGTGCCTGGAACTAAAATCGGCTACTCGACGGCACAAACACCGCTGGACTTCCAGACCATTCGGGAACACCGGTCTTTTGGTACTTTCGCTCAAACTATGTATTTGTGCCTTTTATGGAGAATTCATATTAAAATGTATTTCGTGTGGCGTTCGGCTATCTACCGAAGTATGCGCTCAGATCCCAGCTATCTACCCATATGTCATTTGGTCCAATAGCATGAATAATGTGCCAGTTACATATTTTTGAGTAAAAAGCCCGGTTCTGCTCTACGGAGGGATAATCCACTTAAGAGGATATTCTGTGGGAGTATCCCTCTCGTACAGCAGTGCATGGTGGGAAAAATGTCCTGCATGTTCAGTTCCCCATGTAGTCCCCTACTGTATAACCCCTGTAAAGTGATTTAGGAAACCCACTGCATCGGGGAACCACATAAATACTGGAGCATGTGAATAAAAACCTCAGTTGACTCCCAGAACTGTGTTTCGTCCGGTTACTGGGGGATTTGGGATATTGCCTTCATTTCTCAGTGCTTTTCTTGGATTACTTTCTTTTACCAGCGGATATTGGGATTTAATATTGCAGCTCCGCTTCAGCTGATTCTGAAAATGTACGTTTTATGTGAATGTGATGTATACTTTTAACATTATGAATATTGTGTAAAACTGTGTATTTTCCTGCCTGTGATAATTACGTTAGCCCATTGTGTTCAGTAATTGTATCACAGGCAGACGGGAGGATTTCTGCTGGAATGAATTGGAATGTTTAACTGTGCATGTCTGTGATTGGTCACTTTACTACTTTTGTCACAGTTTTCCACCAGGTCCCCTAGGGGAGTGTCCACCTGGTGGAGGACCTGCATAAATACTGGGCAGGTAGCCCCATTAAACCAGATCACTGCTTGACCCTCAACATGGAGCCTTATCTCGTTCTTGGGGGGATTTATTGTATGCTGTTCCAGTTCGACTGCTAGGAGTGTAAACCTTTCGTATGGTTTTTCCTATTTGGCTGTTTGAAGCATTTATTTGGTTCCAGTTTGGCTGTTTTACAGCATTCGTATGATTTCCTGTTCGAGTGATTGGTGTCTTCAGTAGCTGTCTGTATATCTGGAAGGGAATATCTCCTAAATGGCTTTTAACTTCTGTTATGCCTGGGGGTGCAGTTACTGAATTGCCCATAGGAGATTGTCCAGGAAGATAACGCTACATCTTCCTCAAACTTAATTGATCACTGGTTTCGGTAGTTTCAGTAAGCCCCACAGGGATCCGACCTGAGGGCCAGGCGAAGAGCCAAGGTTGATCGTGTCACCGGGGGCCTAGATAACATAGTCAAGGGGAATGGAAAAAAGATCACCATGACGTGTCTTCATATCCAGATTTGTCAGGCCAGTCGTCCATGCAAAAGGTTCCGTATTAGGTTTAAATACCTTCCGCCTTGATACGAGGGAACTCCTGTGGGTGGAGTAGAAAGTAAAGTTGATGGTACCTTGGAGGTGTTAACTTGAGGAAAAACGGTATCTAGCGCATCCGCACGTTCTGTGTTTTCTGTCTGATTGTCTGGAGCACCAGAGATTGACTCTCACTCCTCCCAGAAAAGAGTTAGCGATAGCGGGTACGTGGTCAGATGTCCTGAAATGGTTGAAACAAATGCTATATATATAAGTGTGCCTTGTGCCTGGGGTCCCAATAATTTGGCACCCAGATGCGCCAACCATCCATCAATATAGAGGAGTGCTGCTATGCGCATCCCATAGGAGAGGCGAACACTGGGATTTCTGACGAAACAGACACATCTCTGCCTGGGAGATAATTGAGTCAATTACTGTATCAACTCAATTATATCCAGACGAAAAAGAACATAATTCACCGATGTAACGGATCACCTGGCACCCCGACTGGGTAACTCCGTTGAAGGATGCTCCTAGTGCTTCCTGAGGGCTCCAAGCACTCCAGCTGACACCATAACCGTGGACTCCTTCAGAGAGCAGGACAGGAACAACCTCTTACAAGAGTTTAGCAGTGAATATAGCAAGAGAGTATGCAGGGCATAGCAATCCCTTGTAGCAGATTTCCCCAATAAGAGACGGCACTCCAAATTGAGGGTGAAGTAGAACTGACTGTACTGGCACATACAGCCTCTTTTATTCACATTCTACAAACATAGTACTGCCCACAGGGTTTTGAAATACAACCAATCAATCTGTAAAATACACACAGACACTCCCACACAAAATCCTCCCCTCTGCCTGTGATATGATTACTGAACACAATGGTTAATATAATTATCACAGGCAGAGAAATACAGTATTATAAAACATATCACAGGGACCCCAAAACATGCAATAACCCCATAAATATATCCTCGGAACCGGGGGATCTGGGTGAACCACATATTCAAAATTCACTCAGATCTGTTCAGTAGTTTGGAAGATACAGTTTAATGCAGATTCCGCAGACCATATACAGGCTAAATGAAAAATAATTACTGTTAAACGTGTCCTCTGTTCTGTAGTTTAAAACTACCGAACGATGTCTTTGTGCACCAAATACCGGCGAGATGGCACCGTGTATAAAAGTCAAAACAGTGTCTCTGAGTTAAAATGGCCGCCATCCATTGTTCTCACCATGTGCTTCATCCATTGTTCTCACCATGTGCCTCTGATATATGAAATGGTGGCCACCCAGTAACTCCACAGTATGTCCCCAGATGGTTCTTAAAGGGCCAGCAGCAGCATAATAAAATACAATATGCCCAAATCAGTTCCTAAAAGGGCAATACATCCCAGGGCCATAGTCGCAGGGCAGGAGGCTGGCAAACAGGCCCCTCGAAAAACCAGTGGCGAGGTCACTTTTGCCACAACCGACAATCTGAAAGTACTCCAAAAACTCACATAAACCCCATAAAAAGTATATCCCCTGATAGCCCAGATCTGGGTGAGCAAAATATCCAAAAATCACCCAGATCGGTTCAGGGTTTCAGGATTCGTATGGAAGTCTTATTTCTGACCAACTGCACACGAGGCTCCTACACAAAGTAGTTCCATAGAATAAGGCTGTGCGTCCGGTCTCTTTCATGGCCTACAAATGTAATGAAATACCCCAAATAACTGTTCGTGGGAAAGCTAGTCATGTGCCCCTTGTTCATGAGTTTGGTTTCACTAAACACTGCCTCTTTCGGATGACTTGGAACGAACCTAGGTGATCCTGGAAGTCTCAGCAGTGTTCGGGCCGTTGAGTGTCTGAAAACAGTTCCATACACTCGACGACCAAACAGAACAAGTGTTAGTAAGGTCAATGGGGTCAATTGGAGGCACACGACTGTTCTGGGTTGTCCAAGTGTTCGATACATTATTTGATATACAAACCAGTTGTGGCAAATCTATTTGGTTGAGTTTGTATACCAATTCAGGCAAAGTAAACAATACTCTCCAGGAACAGGGCAACTGTTATACTGCTCCTCTCATGTGGAACACTCCAGCAGACCCAGCTTGACGTTTTTCGGATCAACTTGGGGATGTCCGGATCTCTGCTACAAGCTAAGTTCTGTTTGTACGGGACAACCTGTCGGCGTTGCCATTTTGCTTACTGGGCCGATACTGGATGATGAAGTTGTATTGTTGTAGTGTCAGGGTCCGTCGCAACAGCCGGCCGTTGTCGCCTGCGACCCAGTTAAGCCATATCAACGGGTTGTGGTCAGTTATAAGGGTAAATTCCTGTCCATATAGATAAGGGGTAAATTTCTTCAATGCCCACACGAAGGCCAGAAAATCATTCTCCACTGCCGCGTAACTCACTTCCTGGGGTAGGAAGTGAGTTAAGGTACGCAACAGGGTACACAACAGGGTGCTGCAAAGGTACGCAACAGGGTGCTCTCCTCCATCCTCTCCAACCTGGCTCAAAACTGCCCCCAGTCCGAAGATGGAAGTACCTGTATGGATGATAAAACATTGGTGAGGGACTGGGGACACAGGAGCGTGAATCAATGCTTTCTTTAACGCATGGAATGCAGCTTCACAGTTAGGAGACCACAGAACCTGCCTCGGTAAGCTCTCTTTGGTCAAGTTAATCAGGGGATTTGCAATAGCGCTGTAGTCGGGTACAAACTGTCTATAATACCCAGCTGTCCCCAGGAAGGCCAGTACTTGAGTCTTGGTGCGAGGAGTGGGCCAGATGGCATTTGTCTGGTTTCAGGGTCAGGCCTGTGGCCTGAATTGGATCCAGTACGGTTCCTCCCAGGACTCACTATAGATCTCAATGTCATCCAGGTATGCACAGACGAAGTCCTGGAAGCTATCGAGAAGCTTATCCACTAAGCGTTGGAAAGTGCCTGGGGCATTTTTCAGCCCGAATGGCATAACCTTACATAGCCTCTTTGGCCAGGGGAATCTGCCAATAACCTTTGCAGAGCTCGATGGTGGTCAGGTCTTTTCTCCACCAGCAATTGTCGTACTTGGTCCCTCTCTTCAGGGGTCAATTGGTCTCCTAATTTTATGTGACTGAGGGGGTCAACTTGGGAATTCTTCTCTAGCAAGTCTGGTAGGGGAAAACTGTCAGGGTCTTCTGTGGCTATATCTTTCTGCCTCTTCTGATACTCTTTTAACATGTTTACATGGAAGGCTCTCTGGATCCTCTCATCGGTACAAATGGCAATTACATACGCATACGCGCATAGCTGCTCTACCACTTTGTAAGGGCCCTGCCATGCTGCCTGTAACTTGTCCTCTTTGACTTGGTTTTAGTACAAGAACTTTTTGTCCCACCTGGTGCCATATCTTCTGTCGTCCCTGGATCACCTAGAGGTTCTCCTCATCTGGGCTAACTGCTCCATGAGGTCCCGGAGTTCCAGCACATATGATACAATGGGGACCCCCTCGTGTTCCATGTCCCCCACCCAGTGTTCTCGCATGAGATCAAGGGGTCCTTGTACCCTTCTCCCATAGAGCAGCTCGAAGGGGGAAGACCCAGTGGATTCCTGTGGCACCTCTCAGTATGCAAACAAGAGGTGAGGCAAGAATCGTTCCCAGTCTCTGTACTTGTCTGTAAAGGTCTTTAGCAACTGATTTAAAGTACCATTAAATTGTTCACAGAGACCGTTAGTCTGGGGGTGGTAAGGTTAGCTGAGCAGGGGTTTAATACCACAGACCTCCCATAGCTGGTGCGGTAAATTGCGTTCTGTGACAGACCCATCTGTATGAACTAGAATTGCTGTGTTCGTCTGTTTTGCCGTTTGTATGAATTTCCCCATTCGTATGCCTTGTTTAAGGGAATGTATTTTGTTTTTCGAACGGAACTACCGAACGGACGGCCCCAGGAAACTATTGCCGTTCGGCTGCTATTGGCAGTTCGTGTATTTGGAGCTCGTGGAGGGAAGGAGCCGTACAAGTACCGTTCGGGAGGTTGGAGTGTTCCCTGGCTGGCGGTTCGCATGGTTATACTGCATACGCTACCAGACCACATTATTGCGAACGGGGAGCATTCACTAAACGGAGGTTTGTACATTTATTACAGGAGGTACCGTAACACGTTCCCAGTTCAGAAAGGATTTCTTTTGGAAACCTGCCCTTCTTTTTTTTTTTTTCTGCTCTGCAGAGCTCAGTCTGCGCGGAGCCCTCGTCAGGTGAAGAAGGAATTTTTTTTGGGGGGCTCGATTTTTTTTTTTTTTTTAAGTGCTTCGGTTATTATGGTTTTTTATTTGCCCTTTTTTGAAGCTGAAAAAAGAAGATTTTAGAAGAAAGAAAACATCAAATGGTAAGTTTTTTTTTTTCAGGTACTTAGTTAAATGGTCCCCCCTCATTATTTTTTTATGGTGAGGGGGGTAGGTAGGGGATATATTTTTGGGGGAGGGGGGGGACTAGGGGTTTGAGGACCCCTAGTCACCCGGGGGAGGGGGGGGTTAATTTTTTTATTTAGGGCCCCCACCCGCCGCTCAGGGGTGGGTGCCAGGGGGAGGACATTAGGTCTCCCCAATTAGTATTTTAGGGCCCCCATCCACCGCTCAGGGGTGGGGGCCATTAGGTCCCCCCCTAATTAGTATTTAGGACCCCCACCCACTGCTCAGGGGTGGGGGCAGGGGGAGGTCATTAGGTCCCCCTTAATTAGTATCTTAGGGCCCCCACCCACCGCTCAGGCGTGGGGGCCAGGGGGGAGGTTACAGTGTGGGGAGGGAGGCAGGGAGAGAAGGGGTTACTGTGTGGGGAGGAGGGAGAGCAGGGCCGGACTGGGAGAAAAATTCAGCCCGGGCATTTTTTTATCACAGCGGCCCACTAAGAAGGGAGCGGGGCAGAGAGGGTGTGTTTCGTCATCACCAATGACAAACACGCCCCCTCTCAAAGTGAAAATGTTGGTTCAATGCTCTTACCAGGGCAGACCATGCGCAGAACTCTGCTAATGTAGCCCCATGTAGCCAGGTGCAGCTAAGCGGAAAAAGGCCTTGACAGGGGTTAGGAGGCGGGCCTAGGAGGAAGTAAGCAAGGGAGTGGAGTTATGGGTAAGTAGGTTTGGTTATTTAAATGGGCAGCCATTTTAGGTGAGTCATTCTAATTTCCTACCTGGTTAAGTTTGTCCCACCCACCCTCCCTGTTTTGTTATGTGTGAGGTTGTCCCGTTTTTTCACAGCGGCGGGATGGGGAGCTGAAGGAAAGGAAATAGGCTCCCCAGGATGAACGTAATGGAAAACAAACAAGTGGTGGTCATCGGTGGTTTCGAGTCCTGTCGGTGGCTCAGAACCTGGTGGGGTAGGGGTATCCGGGTATACCCCTGCCGTGGTTAATGGATGGTTGGCACTTTACATCGGTATTGGGATAATGTTGAGGTATGTTATATATATATATATATATATATATATATATATATATTATGTTATTTATAGGGGGGTCATTGCCCTTTATATGTTAAGGGAAGGAATAGGATGCGAGGGCGGAGTAAGGGGGGCAATGACCCATGTTTTACTTGTTAAGTTATTATTATTATTATCATTGTTATTATTATTGTTGCTTAATAAAGCTGTGGACAAAATTTCCCATATCCCTTAGTGTCCGTGCGTTATTGGGTTAGGATATGGGGTGATTGTCCTGGATTCCGACTGCCCAAAATGGCGACTATACACCTGTCAAGAGCTCTAGCATGATAAAAAAAAGTCCTGTATTTGTTCTGCACAGTGCAAGCAAATTTAATAACATGCTTGCACTCTGTTTCCTTGCAACTTGTCTCTGGTGTCTCTATAAATGGATACCCGGAGACAAAAGGGCCAGGAAAGAGTATTATGCATGTGTTTGGAGCCTGCTTGTGGGATTGCGTGTGGGTAGAGTGAGCCGATTGTGGTGTGTGGTGTCGGTTTTAGTCGTGTTGTGTTTGTGGTGTAATGTGATGCATATATGGCTAGGGGCTGTAGACAGTGGCGTACATATGACCCATGGGGCCCCGGTGCGAAAATTTATCCGTGGCCCCCCCCCGCGCGCGGGCCGGGCCGCAACACATGGCGGTGGGCACCTGGTCGCAGGGGTTACAGGGCTGCGACCGCGGTATGTACGCCAGTGCTTGCAGATGCACACACACTTAAAGGACCACAACAGACACCCAGATCACATCAGCTCAATGAAGTTGTCTGGGTGTCAGGTCCCTCTAGTTTTAACCCTGCAGTTGAAAACATAGCAGTTTCAGAGAAACTGCTATGTTTCACTGAGGGTTAATCCAGCCTCTAGTGGCTGTCTCACTGACAGCCGCTAGAGGAGCACACTGAACGTCCATAGGAAAGCATTGAGTAATGCTTTCCTATGGGCGGTTTGAATGCATGCGCGGTCGCATTCGGAGCTGAGGCCGAGGGATCCCCAGCGCCAAGGGAGTCCGGCGCTGGAGAAAGGTAAGTGCTGATGACACACACACACTCACTTACAGACGCATACACACTAGCTAACAGACAGACACATTTACTGACAGAGACACACTCAGCGACAGACATACATACACACTCACTTACAAAACATACACTCTCATTGACAAACACACACTCAATAACAGACATCAAACAGACTCACTAAGATACACACAGTAACACACTCACTGACACTCACTAGCAGACACACACACTAACACTCACTCTAACACTCACTCTAACACTCACTCTAACACTCACACACTCTTACACTCACACTAACACTCACACTAACACTCACTCTAACACTCACACACTCTAACACTCACTCTAACACTCACTCTAACACTCACACACTCACACATGGTTTTTTTAAAATGTAATCCCCCCAGCCTCCTTACCTTTTGGAGTGCTGGGGGGATTCCCTGGGGTCCAGTGGCCCTGCTGTCACCGGGCAGACGGGTGGCCGGTCAGGCAGGCGGGCGCGAGGGGGATCACTCAGTGCTTCCTCTTCAGCTCCATAGCACGCCGCGTAGGGATGCCAGCGCCGGAAGATGACGTCATATTCCGGCTCCAGTATCAGTGCGGTGCTCCCTCGCGCGCCTGCCTGCCCGACCGGCCACCCGCCTGCCCGGTGACAGCAGGGCCAACCTCGGGGGGCCCTGAGGTGGCCGCCTGCTGGGCCCCCCAGGGGAAGAGGCTGGCACTGTGGGTACATACCGGGTCGCAGGGGCAGCCGGGCCCCCTGGTGGGCCGGGCCCGGTCGCAGCCGCGACCCCTGCGACCCTGGTATGTATGCCACTGGCTGTAGAGAATGTGTGTATAGGGGATGTAGTAAGTGTGTGCATACAGGCTATAGTGTGTGTGTGTATATAGGTGACGTAGTGTTTGTAGGGGTTGTAGATAGTGTGTGTTTCAGTGTGTAGTATGTGTTTGTTTACAATGAATCTAGTGTGTTTATAAGTGGTCCAGAGTGTGTATTTTAGGAGTGTAGTGTGTGTGTGTGTGTAGATGGTGCAGTGTGTGTGTATACAGGAGTCTAGTGTGTTTGAAGGACCTAGAATGTGTAGGAGATCTAGTGTGTGTGTGTGTGTGTGTATATAACGGATTCAGAGTGTATAAAGGGATCTAGTGTGCGTATATGATCCAGAGTTGGGTAAGGGATCTAGTGTGTGTCTGGAACGTAATGTGTTTAGGAGTGTAGTATGTGTGTGAGGGGTGCTGTAGTATGTGTGTGTATATATATATATATATATATATATTTTATAAATATGTTCGGAAGTATTGTGTGTGTGTGTTTGGTGCAGTGGGTATCTGTGAGGGATGTAGTGTGTATGTGAAGGGTGCAGTATGTGAGTGCTGTGTGTGACGGGTGTGGGGGTGCTGTGTGTGACGGGTGTGAGAGTGCTGTGTGTGTGAGAGTGCTGTGTGTGATGGGTGTGAGAGTGCTGTGTGTGAGAGTGATGGGTGTGAGAGTGCTGGGTGTGATAGGTGTGAGAGTGCTGTGTGTGATGGGTGTGAGAGTGCTGGGTGTGATAGGTGTGAGAGTGCTGTGTGTGATGGGTGTGAGAGTGTTGTGTGTGAGAGTGCTGAGTGTGAATATTAGAAGGGATTGTGTGTGTTTGGTTGGTAGAAAATAAAATTAAGCATTCATTATGTCCCCCCCTCCCTTCTTACCTTTAGTCTGGGAAGGGGGGACCGGTACGCTGGTGAGTGGGAGGGGGGGACCGGCACGGTGACATCATCCCTGGTGGTCCAGTGTTGAATGAACTCTAGCCTGCGGGCTAGAGTTCACTCTCACGAGATCCGGTCGTTGCGATGGCAACGCGCCGGATCTGGCGAGAGGAACCCGGCGGAGCTGCAAGATAAAGCTCCGCCGGGTCCTCTCCCTCCCCAGCCGCAGGTCTATTTTAATGGGCCGGTGAGGGAGAGCTTTGATCTCCCACCGGCCCTCCATGGAACACAGTGGGGCCGGCGCTCGGATAGTGCCGGCCCTGCATAGACCGGCAGGGGATGTCCTGGGACCTCCCCTGCCGGCCTCGGCCCATGGCCACCGCGGCCCACCAGGCATTTGCCCGGTGTGCCCGATGGCCAGTCCGGGCCTGAGGGAGAGAGAGAAGGGGTCACAGTGTGGGGAGTGGGGAGTGGGGCAGGGAGAGAAGTGGTTACAGTGTGGGGAGAGGGGCAGGGAAAGAAGTGGTTACTGTGTGGGGAGCGGGGAAAGGAGAGAAGTGGTTACAGTGTGGGGAGTGGGGCAAGGAGAGAAGTAGTTACAGTGTGGGGAGTGGGGCATGGAAAGAAGTGGTTACTGTGTGGGGAGTTGGGCAAGGGGCAAGGAGAGAAGTGGTTACAGTGTGGGGAGGGGACAGGGGGAGAAGGGGTTACAGTGTGGGGAGGGGACAGGGGGAGAAGGGGTTACAGTGTGGGGAGGGGACAGGGAGAGAAGGGGTTACAATGTTGTGGGGGGATGGCAGGGTGTGGATGACTGTGTCCTACCTTTGGAGTGGTGCCATGGTAACGCGAGACCTATATCACGCGGTCTGCAGGTCTGCAGCTCTGCACCCGGCAGAGTTGCAGACCGGAGGTACGTGGCAGACTGATTGGAGGGGGTCCAGCGACATATAGGGCAAGCCGCTGGGCCCCTCCTGGTGTTGGGCCTACGGTCATGGACCAAGGGCCTGACTAATCTGTCTGCTTCACTGTCTCCTAGGTCCTGGAGGTGTGGGTCTGCGCGACCCACTGGGAATCACCTGGCGACCCCCTAGTGGGTTGCGATCCACACTTTGGGAAACCCTGGTCTAAGGATTTGTAGGGTTTACACCAGTAATGAGTCCATGAATTCACAGAGCGGAAAGGAAGCAGTATCGCGCTTTGTGTGAGTTTCTGTGCAAGTCTTTGTTGCACATACCAACTATTAAAGCTTATTTTGGTGTGACCTTGTGAGTTTTGGTGATGTTGTAAATCAATCTCTTGGTGCGATTCTTTGCTCATGGGCCAGACCTAATACAATGTTGCCAGCTAGGCAAATAAATACCCAAACAGTGTCTGAGGTGTCAGTTTTTCATATTTAAGTCTTAGAATCAACACGGTGCATTCTTACAGCACCTGTGGGAATAAAAACAGAGACTTCTGGGATCCTCCCGCACCATCGCGTGCTGCGTATTATTGGTTTCTAATCAACTTTCATCTAGCTGGCTAAACCAATGCACTTTGGCTGACATAAAACAGATATTCCGGCAGTTAATAAACAGGTATCTCAGCAATTAGAATGATTTGCCACTTTTTATAGCATTGGAGAAGCAGCAGGAGGTCTGAAAAAAAGTAAATGTCTGCCCCCTGGAGCCTTGTTTAAGTAATGTAATTATATGTTTGAAGGTTACAGGAGTTTACAGTAAAAGAGGAGAGCAGTGAAACGAGCGGCTCATCTTGTAAAGTAATTATCCCCCGGTTATGTCACTTTACTGAGTTTGAGCACAGGAACTAGAATAGTATAACCTTGCTGGGTGTCCACTCACTAAACCAACTGGTGGGTATTTAGGCAATATAGTCACACTGTGCAATTTACTAACCCTGTAAATTCAGCATCAACTAGTCGGCTTCCTGCAGCTCACCCATTAATAAGCAAACCTTTAATCTTCACAAATACTATAAACAAAACGCCAGGCACCATTAATTAATAAAAAACAACACGGGCTCACTACATATGTTACAAGAAAAATGTGTGATACTCATCGGATTTCTTTATTTTAACCTCTACAGGTCTATTTTCAGATTGTATTTTTTTTCTATTAGAGACAGATCAAGCAAAAACTTAAAAGTGTGGTTGGTCCTAATCGATTTATTCTATATTTTATTTCCAAAGGACTGAATGTGGCCTCTCAGCGTTGACAAATCTTGTCCACGGGCAAATCAAAGCGATGAGAATATCGGTGTCCTGCAATATGTATACATAATATGAATAGAATAATCGGAACACACTATTATGTATATATTTTGCAGAGCACTGATAGGAGAATTTTCTTGCCACTTGATTCACAAAGAAGCAGTAAATATATTGATAACAGAAATGTAGATTTTGTCACCGTTCCTCCTCTGTTGGTCACTTGATCTGTGAGTTTATTCAACATTTACTTACTGCCCACTTACGATCATTTTTGGATTTATTTTTTTTGGGTGCCATGGACATTACTCTTAAAACAAAACTAATGAAACAGTTAGTTATTTGCTATTTCAGTTATTTTGTGATTCAGCCATACGGGGATTTAGAGTTGTGAAATTTATACAAATGGCCGATCGCCCAAACTCCATTATCAGCCAATATCAGGCGCATACACTCCATTGTGAGACACCATGAGGAGCATACACTCCATTCTCAGCCAAGATCAGGAGAGCATACACTCCATTCTCAGCCAAGATCAGGAGCATACACTCCATTCTGAGACACCATGAGGAGCATACACTCCATTCTCATCCAAAATCAGGAGCATACACTCCATCCTCAGCCAAGATCAGGAGCATACACTCCATTCTCATCCAAGATCAGGAGCATACACTCCATTCTCAGCCAAGATCAGGAGCATACACTCCATTCTCATCCAAGATCAGGAGCATACACTCCATTCTCATCCAAGATCAGGAGCATACACTCCATTCTCAGCCAAGATCAGGAGCATACACTCCATACACTCCATCCTCAGCCAAGATCAGGAGCATACACTCCATTCTGAGACACCATGAGGAGCATACACTCCATTCTCATCCAAAATCAGGAGCATACACTCCATCCTCAGCCAAGATCAGGAGCATACACTCCATTCTCATCCAAGATCAGGAGCATACACTCCATTCTGAGCCAAGATCAGGAGCATACACTCCATTCTCAGCCAAGATCAGGAGCATACACTCCATTCTCATCCAAGATCAGGAGCATACACTCCATTCTCAGCCAAGATCAGGAGCATACACTCCATTCTGAGACACCATCAGGAGCATACACTCCATTCTCAGCCAAGATCAGGAGCATACACTCCATTCTGAGCCAAGATCAGGAGCATACACTCCATTCTCATCCAAGATCAGGAGCATACACTCCATTCTGAGCCAAGATCAGGAGCATACACTCCATTCTCAGCCAAGATCAGGAGCATACACTCCATTCTGAACCAAAAGTTGATGCTTGTACTGCATTCTGAAGCAAGAGCACTCTGCTCTCTCTTCTGACTTCTTTAAATCTCTAAATCCTAGGCCCAGGTTCAAGATGCCGCAATCCTTTTTTGAAAGTTTTTAGAAGTGTTTTTATCACCTGCTCTGTAAATAGAACTTTAATCATATATAGGAGGCTCCTAGGGTGTTGAAGGATATCAGCAGAGCAGGAGATGAGAAATTCTAAATTAAACAAAATTTGCAATGCAGGGAATGTAAACATTAGATGACTCTTTACAGGAAGTGTTTAGGAAGGCAGTGTAAGTCACATGCAGGGAGGTGTGACTAGGGCTGTATAAACAAAGTGATTTTACTCCTAAATGGCAGAGAATTGAGCAGTGACACTGCAGGGGCATGATCTAGACACCAAAAATGCTTAATTACTATAACGTTGTTATAGTACTTATACATTTTTAAACTTTCAAACCTAATAGACACAGCTTCATAGTGTAATATAGTTTGTGTAATATGTCTCTACTTGCTGCATTCCTCACCCTGTGTTTTAAATCATTTTGAGCAAAAAAAAGTATTATAATCATATTATCCAGGAATCAATACCCTTGTTTAGTTTGAGAAATTCAGTGAATGATAAAACATATGTTCACTATCAATGTGTTATTTGTACATTGTTGCGAACATCATTCGTGTTTGTGTTATTTACTGCAGATAATTCCAGCCATTGCGCCAGCAGGTGCAGAAGAATTGCTGTAAATGTGTTCAATACATAGCGTCTCGAGCCCTTGACTGCCCATACAGTGAGATAAAGACACAGCGCAGGGGTGACATGGTGGCAATCTTTTATATGGGACACAGTTCAAGAACCGAGATTTAAATGGCATGTCCGCTACACATACCTCTCAGTAAAATATGAGCTGTGTATTACAACCATTACAGGATTCTTTCTGAGTTTCCCAAATTATACTGTTTCACTAACTGTCGAAACAATGCACACGTTTAACTACACTCGACATCCGCTTAAATGGCCATTATTTGTGGCAAGTCAGGTGAAGGGGAAAATAAATGGGGGATCTTGACAAATAACAGAATTTCTGTAGTTTTTCCTTTCACCACCCCCTCTCATCGTGTTGGCCATCTGTAAATAAGAGGATTGTCTCATCAATATCTCTTTGTATTTTCATATTATTCTGAGCAATCGTCCTTGGTGGAAATTCAACTTGAATACAACTCTTAATGATTGTAGGAGAATCTCATTCAGCTGTTTGGTGGGGAGGGGGGTGCCTACCTACTTTGTTTTTTTAATGACTACGTTAAAAAGAATCGTTTGCATCTGTTATACGAGTGAGCAATAATCTGCCTCGCAGCCTGCTCCCAGTAGGGTAAATAGATGCCAAGCCCCCGTATCATGAATAAGGCTTCATTATATGGCAGTGGTTGCTCTGTCCACTTCCGTGAAATTGCAGAAAACAGGCGCAGATTCCTACCCATTAGTAGAAGGACTTGTCAACCCCAATCCAGAATTTTTACAGTGCAAGAAATGTCTCCCCTTTTAAGTGCAAAACCATAATATTAGCATTTCCCCAAGTGCTCTCTGTTTTAGCCTGTTTCCTAATTAGAGGGATGATAAGAGGCGCGCTGATTGGCATTATAAAGCGCTAGCTTGCCTTTATATCTCCCAGGTGAGCTGTATGCACCGTTTCTGAAGATACCTCTCTCCTTCATTGTTCCTTAAAGTTTCCTTCTGAGGAGTTAATACAGATAAAAAGACATGAGAGAGAGTTTCCTCTGCCAAAGCTCATCACTGGGATCTTTTATCACAAATACAATCTATACAAGTTAGTTTTTTTTCCACCCTTTTGTTTCTGAGGGTTAAAAAAGAAAAAAAAAGGAAAAAATCCTTCTGTCAATGGACTGAATGTGTCATTAGAAGCCATGGCGTCTCTACAAAGGTTAGCAGATCTAACTGTCAATACCGGGAGTGGAGTGGAGTGCGGGAGAGGGGGAGCTCGGAGCTTTTGTGTGAAAGAGATACTTTGATATTTTGGAATGTTAGAAGGGTGAATGTGAGAAATTGGAGGTTGGGGATCCAATTACCCAACCATAATTGGGGGCTAGGGAATAAGTTGCAGTCCTCTCAACTCACCGCAGATCAATTATGTTAAAAGAACATCTGTAAGTAGAACTTAATGAGGTCCATTACAGCAACATGTACAGCCTCCTCTAGCAGTACTTGTCAGCTCCTTGGATGAGCTAGAAGAATCTGCTAACTAGGGACCTGGAGAGCTGTTTAAATAGTGAGTGCTGGCCCATTCAGGCAGAGGAGAGTGAGGCGGCTACAATTACTCTTTCTGGGATCTGAGAGTGGACAGCAGGCACTCTACACCTGACCCCCCCTACCCCCTCCCACCCCCCATCTTTCTTTCTTATGGAGTTTGTTGCATGATAGACATTTATTAAGCTTGTACCTCTATAAAATTAAGAGCTATCTTTGCCGCACACACTGGGACTACACACAAATTCACAAATATTAAATATTCCAGAAAAGCCCTCCCACATCTTTTATAGAGGAGAACCCCAACATTTCGCTCTGACTTCCCAAAAGACAAGGTAAGTTATTTTAAATCTTTTATTTTTGGGGAGGGTTTGGAGGGGGAACCCAGAGCTCAGCCACAAAACTCTTTAAACACCTGTTTGTGAACAGCAAAGGAATTATTTCGGAAATCGAGATGGGGTCATATCACAAAGCACCAATTTTATTCAGAGCCTTAATTTTGCAACGATGTTGAGAGTGGGATGGGAATGGAAAAGGTGGAATTAAATGTCCCATGTTGGATTTTCCAGGTAAAATACAGAGATTTTATGCAATAATTGAGGCAGTAACTATTCTACTTGGATGAGTGAGTAAAATCCCAATTTTGTTTGGCTTTTTGTGCTGGGAGAGGGCGCAGACAGTGCCGGGTGGAGGGGATGGGGGAGTGGGGTTAATAGTGTTTTCTTAAAGAGTCATGAGAGAATGATTAAACGAGGGCTCACCAGCTCACTCAGAAGACTTTCATTGTCTGATCACATCTGGGCTGTACATTACGCGGGAGCCTCTTCCACATCGTACTGTGAATAATTCATACGATTAGGAAGGAAAAGTGCTATTCTGTATCGCACGCCTCTCTTCCAGATTTAAAAGAAAAAAAATATCTGCTGCAAATTGCATGATTTGAAATAATTTAATTCATGACAAAATCTAATTACTGTCAGGTAATACTCTGTCAGTTTTAATGTATTTCATCACTCATAAGGAGAGGAAGAGCATTTTATGGACGCTCTAATTAGCATTACATTTTATGGTGCTAACTTTCTGCTTTTGGTAACACTGATAAGGAGCACCAGTCTCCGGCAATGAGAGGGTGTCTGAATGGAGCAACAGTTTCTGGCAATGAGAGGGTGTCTGAATGGAACACCAGTCTCCGGAAATGAGAGGGTGTCTGAATGGAGCACCAGTCTCCGGCAATAAGAGGGTGTCTGAATGGAGTACCAGTCTCCGGCAATGAGGTGTCTGAATGGAACACCAGTCTCCGGCAATGAGAGGGTGTCTGAATGGAGCACCAGTCTCCGGCAATGAGAGGGTGTCTGAATGGAGCACCAGTCTCTGGCAATGAGAGGGTGTCTGAATGGAAACCAGTCTCCGGCAATGAGGTGTCTGAATGGAGCACCAGTCTCCGGCAATGAGAGGGTGTCTGAATGGCAACCAGTCTCCAGCAATGAGGTGTCTGAATGGAAACCAGTCTCCGCAATGAGGTGTCTGAATGAAAACCAGTCTCCGGCAATGAGGTGTCTGAATGGAGCACCAGTCTCCGGCAATGAGATGGTGTCTGAATGGAGCACCAGTCTCCGGCAATGATAGGGTGTCTGAATGGAGCACCAGTCTCCGGCAATGAGAGGGTGTCTGAATGGAGCACCAGTCTCCGGCAATGAGAGGGTGTCTGAATGGAACACCAGTCTCCGGCAATGAGAGGGTGTCTGAATGGAGCACCAGTCTCCGGCAATGAGAGGGTGTCTGAATGGAGCACCAGTCTCCGGCAATGAGAGGGTGTCTGAATGGAGCACCAGTCTCCGGCAATGAGAGGGTGTCTGAATGGAGCACCAGTCTCCGGCAATGAGAGGGTGTCTGAATGGAGCACCAGTCTCCGGCAATGAGAGGGTGTTGAATGGAGCACCAGTCTCCGGCAATGAGAGGGTGTTGAATGGAGCACCAGTCTCCGGCAATGAGAGGGTGTCTGAATGGAGCACCAGTCTCCGGCAATGAGAGGGTGTCTGAATGGAACACCAGTCTCCGGCAATGAGAGGGTGTCTGAATGGAGCACCAGTCTCCGGCAATGATAGGGTGTCTGAATGGAACACCAGTCTCCGGCAATGAGAGGGTGTCTGAATGGAGTACCAGTCTCCGGCAATGAGAGGGTGTCTGAATGGAACACCAGTCTCCGGCAATGAGAGGGTGTCTGAATGGAGCACCAGTCTCCGACAATGAGAGGGTGTCTGATTGGAGCACCAGTCTCCGGCAATGAGAGGGTGTCTGAATGGAGCACCAGTCTCCGGCAATGAGAGGGTGTCTGAATGGAGCACCAGTCTCCGACAATGAGAGGGTGTCTGAATGGAGCACCAGTCTCCGGCAATGAGAGGGTGTCTGAATGGAGTACCAGTCTCCGGCAATGAGAGGGTGTCTGAATGGAGCACCAGTCTCCGGCAATGAGAGGGTGTCTGAATGGAGCACCAGTCTCCGGCAATGAGAGGGTGTCTGAATGGAGCACCAGTCTCCGGCAATGAGAGGGTGTCTGAATGGAGCACCAGTCTCCGGCAATGAGAGGGTGTCTGAATGCTGAGGCACTCATTGGGTTAATCCCTTCCCAGGCATCTGTTGACATGAGAATCTTATTGCCATAGTACAAACAGAGTGCTAATTACTAAGAATGATGTCACTGTAGGTAGCGGAATAATCCCATCATTTAATTAGTTGAATGATTTAAACAAAGATTTGCATAGATGCACTAATGAGTTGCCATGAATTACAGAGCAGCCGTTAGCAGCGAGGGGTAACAGATCACACAGTTTGGGGGGGCAGGGGGAGACAATCTCATCTCCTTCAACATAATTAATTTAATTGTCCTCATTAGCTGTACCATTTGTTTTGATTTTATTTTTCTTTCTTTCGCCCTGAGTGGCAGACTCTGCTCCTGCAAGCCTGCTTTCTTTGATGTCTTGAGCAAAATAAATGGGGTTATGTGTTTGGAGGGTCTTGGTACAGTGCTTACCTGTGTATAGTGACTGTCCTGTTTGTATGTTATACTGTCCCTGCTGCTGCTGCTGCTGCTGCATTTCCCTCATTTAAGTTAGTTTGTGCTGGGGGGCTGTGCCCTCACTCAGGGGGTCTTGCTGCCCTCTGTGGAATTATGGACTTCCCAAGTGAGAGCGGGCATGGTGTCATTCATTCAGGCACCCAGATTAATACAGATTAATAGACCTGGTTTATCACATGTTTTCTGACCAATTCCACAACCAGTCAAGACGTGTCTGGGTTAAATTGAAAGATCTGGGGTTAAATGTTTGGGTTGATATGTCTAGGGTTAAAGGTCTGTGGTACAATATCTGTGGTTCAACGTTTGGATTCAAAAGTCAGGGGTTAAAGCGGCTCTTGGTCACTTGTGTGTGGACACTTGTTACTTGTTGGTAATATCTCCACTCACACCTGTCCATTTGTCCTTCTTGGTGGCCCGCAGACACAGTGATGTGGTCTTCCAACATGTGCCAGTATGTTCTCCTCCAGGCACAAAGATGTTCACCAGTTTGTTATTTGAGGGTCTGTGTGGTCCTTCTGTGTTGGTGCCCCCCGTTGAGCTTTCTAGATATTGCACATGATCATTTTGGGAAATGACACACGGTCCCTGATCAGGACCTCCTCTCAGACCTCCCCATAGGCTGCTTCAGTTATTTGGTGGAGTGAAGCATTGTCAATGTGGAAGGAGGGGGCGAAGGTTGGGGGAGGGAAGGGGAGGTAGGAGCTACTCTGTAGTCTAACAGGAGCTGCTGGGAGCTGGTGATTTTGGAGCACTTACTCAGTAATAAGAGGGTGACCTTTTCTTTGCTGTATTCTATCTTGCTGGGAAGGGACTGGGCTTGCAGATGATCCTGTCTGTGTATCTCCTGCTCTCCTCCTCCTCACCAGTTGCTCGGTAAGTTGCCCTGACTCTAGGATGACACCTGTAGATCAAATGTAGTCAGCCCAATGAGTGTAGGATCCTTGAAGGTCTCATTAACTCACATTCCACAATCCCATCCTCTTCCACATGAAGTTTTAGCCCCTTGAGGGAGGAAAAACTCTGATCCCTAGCAGTGGTGGCTGAGCTGCCTAGTCGAAAAGGTAAGTTTAAGAAGCCACCTGAAGATGCCAATCAGAGTCTCTTCTTTTCCTAATGATCCAGATAAGTTTCTGCCTCCCTGCATTATCTGCCCCAGCTTGGGTCTCACATTATTGATGATGTTCTTTTTAGGCAGGTGTTTATGTTCAGAGCTAATTTATGGGTCTCCCTATGTTTTTTGGGGGAAGGAGGTATCCAATGGTCCTTTGCACTATACAGGTCAAGCATTGCTTTTGTGTGGTCTATATTTTAAAATCTGATATATTTTATGCCCTGGTTTTGCAGCCTTTCATTGCCCAGATAGAAACCCACCCTGTTGGCAGGAGTAGCTGCAGGTTTCTTGCATCTCTTGTTTTCTTTATTTAGAAGAAAGTATTGGTTTGTGTTCAAGGTGATTGTACTGTTGCAGGGGTTGCTGATGGTCTATCATTGAGAAGATATTTGTGAGTTCATCTTTTCTAATGCAAGGAGGCAGTACTGGTTTCTGCCCCTTCTCAAGATTTGACCCCTCTACAGTGCTGGTATTGTTGCAGGAGATGGATGTGGGCAGCCCTGGAGTCTTGATGGAACATTCAGAAGATGCCCTCACCCCCTGCATTGCCCCAGATGGGGTTGTTGAACAGTTTCAGGGGTGATACTCTCAGAAGTCCAGTAGAGAGGGCAGACTTGCCTCGCACTCCTTTGCATTGCCCCGGATGAGGTATCTGTGGTGTATTTTTGGTCCCCAACCCCCCACCTTGTCCCAGCTGAGGTCTCTGTGCTGTGGGTCCTATGGAGTCCCAGTAGAGCTATGAGGAGCTGTCCCCACCCCCAGTGCTGAACACAGAGCTGCTGTCAGCCTCCCATTCCATGCATTTGGTGGCTAGCAGCCTGGAGACAGGAGGATTAGAGGCTCCCGGCCGGGGTGGGGGCTTGCTCATTCTACAGCTCGCAGACACATGCAAGCAGACCGGGCTGCAAAGGGGGACAATAGGCTGCATTCTCAACTGTCCCCTCCATCGCAACAGGACCATCTTCTGCTCCATGAGAGATCACTCAGCTCAACTCATGCACAAAAGAGAGAAAAGTTTTGGTAGGTAGCAGTCATGCTGTGTATTGTGTGTGTATTAGTTGTGTCAGTGTGTAAATTGTGTTAACTTTTGAGATGTATCATTGTGGGAATTGTTTCAGTGTGTGAGTTGTGTCAGTGTGTGACCTGTTTCAGTGTGTGAGCTGTGTCAGTGTGTGAGCTGTGTCAATGTGTGTGTTGTGTCAGTGTGTGAGTTGTGTCTGTATGAGAGTTGTGTCAGTGTATGAGCTGTGCCAGTGTGTGAGTTGTGTCAGTGTGTGTGTTGTGTCAGTGTGTGAGTTGTATCAGTGTGAGCTGTGCCAGTGTGGGAGTTATGTCAGTGTGTGTGTTGTGTCAGTTTGGGAGTTGTGTCAGTGTGTGAGTTGCATCAGTGTGAGCTGTGCCAGTGTGTGAGTTATGTCAGTGTGTGTGTGTGTTGTGTCAGTGTGTGTGTTGTGTCAGTATATGAGTTGTATCAGTGTGAGCTGTGCCTGTGTGTGAGTTATGTCAGTGTGTGTGTTGTGTCAGTGTGTGAGTTGTATCAGTGTGAGCTGTGCCAGTGTGTGAGTTATGTCAGTGTGTGTGTTTTGTCAGTTTGTGAGTTGTCATTGTGTGAGTTGTCAGTGTGTGAGTTATGTCAATGTGTGTGTTGTGTCAGTGTGTGAGTTGTGTCAGTGTGTGAGTTGTCATTGTGTGAGTTGTCAGTGTGTGAGTTATGTCAATGTGTGTGTTGTGTCAGTGTGTGAGTTGTGTCAGTGTGTGTGTTGTGTCAGTGTGTGAGTTGTGTCAGTGTGTGAGGTGTCAGTGTGTGAGTTGTGTCAGTGTGTGAGCTGTGTCAGTGTGTGTGTTGTGTCAGTGTGTGAGTGTGTCAGTGTGTGTGTCAGTCAGTGTGTGTTGTGTCAGTGTGTGAGTTGTGTCAGTGTGTGTGTTGTGTCAGTGTGTGTGTTGTGTCAGTGTGTGAGTTATGTCAATGTGTGTGTTGTGTCAGTGTGTGTGTTGTGTCAGTGTGTGAGTTATGTCAATGTGTGTGTTGTGTCAGTGTGTGAGTTGTGTCAGTGTGTGTGTTGTGTCAGTGTGTGAGTTGTGTCAGTGTGTGATGTGTCAGTGTGTGAGTTGTGTCAGTGTGTGATGTGTCAGTGTGTGTGTTGTGTCAGTGTGTGAGTTGTGTCAGTGTGTGATGTGTCAGTGTGTGATGTGTCAGTGTGTGAGTTGTGTCAGTGTGTGAGTTGTGTCAGTGTGTGTGTTGTGTCAGTGTGTGTGTTGTGTCAGTGTGTGGTTCATCCTTTATTCAGACTATTCCTGTGGATACCCCATATCCCAGCTCAAGGGCAGACATGCAATCAGCTTTGCTGGCAGGAGCCACACACTCTTTATAGTGTGTCTCCTGGTTTTGAGTTGTGTGTATTTTTTATTATTCTGTATTTTGAGCTGCGTCAGATTTGAAGTCAGTCTTGCAAATCTCTTGTTGCCCTTTGCCAAGCCTAGCACTTTGCTGCTATGGTAACTGTAATTAAACTGATAAGACTGGAAAAAATGTCACTATCTGGGAGCTTTGCAGCTGCATTGGAGAAGGGGAATGAAATTGCTTCCCAGCTCCAATGCTCCACAATAAGGAGGGGGCTAGGGAGTGAGCATGTGGAGCCGGGGAGACAGCCAGCTCTGTGTGCATTGTGTGCCCGCAGTGATCACAGAATCAGGCTTTCAGACCCCAAGTGAGTGGGAGAAGGGGCTCAGACCACGGGTTGGTGTCTTCTTGCAAATGGGCGGCATTTTTGGTCATATTCCTTTCAATGCTTTCCTTCTTTAGTCTGTGCAAACCCCATAGTGAATATTTATAATACGAATGGCCAAGTGCTCTCCATTTGCATGCCACCCACAGCTGGCATAATGAAGGTTATTGTGTGCCCAGACCATGCCCGATGCCCCACTCCACTTTGTTGTGTTAAGTGTTGAAGCTGGGACTGTGCGGGTGAATGACACAGAACAAGGGGATAATGGAGGCAGTGAGGCGTGAGAGAGACTCACAATACAATCCAGGCAATTAAAAGCTCAGCAGAGTTTAAGGGAAATGGCGCGGTCCCCTGTCAGCGCATCGCACAGCGTATTATTTCGAGATCATTTTCCTTATTATTTCCTTTAAGTTGGCAAATCATTACAAAGCATGAGATTACTGGCAATCCACTGGATACTGCTCTGTGTGCACTTTCTGTGTGTGCCTGCTTCAGCTGAATTTGTGTATACAGTGTGTATTCTGTGTGTGTCTGCTTGTGTTTATATCTGTGTCTATACAGTTTGTATTCTGTGTGTGTCTGCTCGTGTTTATATCTGTATCTAAACTGTGTGTATTCTGTGTGTGTCTGCTCGTGTTTATATCTGTATCTAAACTGTGTGTATTCTGTGTGTGTCTGTTCGTGTTTATATCTGTATCTAAACTGTGTGTATTCTGTGTGTGTCTGCTCGTATTTATATCTGCATTTATACTGTGTGTGTGTCTGCTTGTGTTTATATCTGCATCTATACTGTGTGTATTCTGTGTATGTCTGCTGGTGCTTATATGTGTGGGTATACTGTGTTTATTCTGTTTGTGTCTTCGTGTGCTTATATCTGTATGTATAGTGTTTGTGTATACTGTTTGTGTCTGCTTGCGTTTATATCTGTATCTATGGTGTGTGTATTCTGTGTGTGTCTGCTTGTGTTTATATCTGTGTCTATACTGTGTGTATTCTGTGTGTGTCTGCTCGTGTTTTTATCTGTATCTAAACTGTGTGTATTCTGTGTGTGTCTGCTCGTGTTTATATCTGTATCTAAACTGTGTGTATTCTGTGTGTGTCTGCTCGTGTTTATATCTGTATCTAAACTGTGTGTGTCTGCTTGCGTTTATATCTGTATCTATGGTGTGTGTATTCTGTTTGTGTCTGCTTGTGCTTATATGTGTGGATATACTGTGTGTATTCTGTGTATTATTGCTTGTGTTTATATCTGTGTCTATACTGTGTGTATTCTGTGTATGTCTGCTTGTGTTTATATCTGTGTCTATACTGTGTGTATTATGTGTGTGTCTGCTTGTGTTTATACCTGTATCTATAGTGTGTGTATTCTGTTTGTGTCTGCTTGTGTTTATATCTGTGTCTGTATTGTGTGTATTATGTGTGTGTCTGCTTGTGTTTATATCTGTATCTATAGTGTGTGTATTCTGTTTGTGTCTGCTTGTGTTTATATCTGTGTCTATATTGTGTGTATTCTGTGTGTGTCTGCTTGTGTTTATATAGGTGTCTATACTGTGTGTATTCCGTGTGTGTCTGCATGTGCTTAGATGTGTGGGTATATTGTGTTTATTCTGTGTATGTCTGCTTGTGTTTATATCTGTGTGTATTCTGTGTGTGTGTACTTGTTAGTTTAAATGTATGTCTACGTATATTGCATATTGTGTGAGTCTATGTTTGTACCTGTGTTTATAAGTATTTGAATGTTTCCGCATATTTGTATAATTGTATGTAAGATGATTTTTGTGTGTATTTATTTGTGTGAGTTTATGTTTGGTTTTGAGTGTGCATATTTTGGCATGTTTGTATATACATATGGCAGTGCAAGCTTTGTGTGTATGTGTTAATGTGTGGAAGTGTATGTGTATCTTTGTATATGGCGGTATCTGTGTATTTTTCTGCGTAAATCTTTTTTGCTTCTGTGCGAGCATCCAAAGATAATTGCACAATATGTTCTCTTGTTGTTAGTTCATATTTCTTAGACAAGGTTTTAGAAGATACAATTTGTTCTTTATTTAAATATCAATTTGTATTTCTACAACATCCTCATTGAAGGTTTATTTGCACAGAAATCTTATTATAGCTACAGTGTTCCTCTTAGTAATATTCACCAGCAAATGAGTAGATATTTAAATTTCTGCACTATACAGAAAGATGTATGTGTGTGTATATTCAATACATTTGTGTGTCTGTCAATTGTATGTGTAAATGTTTGTGTTTATTTGTGTGTCTGTCAGTTGTATGTGTAAATGTTTGTGTTTATTTGTGTTTATTCATTTCTCTCATTTCACTAAATTCACTCTTTAAAGGAGTCAACGCTGGGAGTTCAGCATTAATCTGGACCCATGTTATTCAATTATTGCTTTAAAAAAACTAGTCTAGTTTAATTGAAATTGGGCAGAATATTATTGTATTTTTTTCTCATTTTATTTTAATTGCAGGTATACAAATGCTTTCAGTTCAGCCAGACACGAAGCCGAAAGGTTGTGCTGGCTGCAACCGTAAAATTAAGGACCGATACCTGCTAAAGGCCCTGGATAAATATTGGCACGAGGACTGTCTGAAGTGTGCCTGCTGTGATTGCCGACTTGGGGAAGTTGGGTCAACCTTGTACACCAAAGCCAACCTCATTCTGTGCCGAAGGGATTACCTAAGGTAAGAATGTCCTCCACTGCCGACAGCTAGACTGCTGGCGACTGTCCTAGACTGCTGGGACACTAAACCTAAACACATTTTCATGCTAAACCCTGAATACCTTTTCCTGAAATTATTCTGTTTGTTAAAAATTCCAATAAAGAACAGAGAGCAGTGATTGGGGCGGAGGTGGCTGGATGGTACATTTACATTTCTATACTAATATTGGGATACATCTTTTACATTACAATCCGGGCTTCCGTACAGCGTCTCACCAGCGTCTCACCATCAATACCTCGAATATGACTCGCACTACTTTCTAAACATATATCATTACAAAGTGATTTTTTTTTACTCTGATACAATATGTATCTGTTATTGATATACTTTGTATCACTATTTGTTTTATTCAAATCCCAATTTAAGAATATCCATTTTTTTTCATTATTCTTTTCACGCTATGATTTTCCTGCCAGTTTTTCTTTCGATTTCCATTCTGATCGGTCCTTTGTGCACCCCCAGCAGATTAAGGGTTAGCCAATTCCAATATAAAAGATATGGATAAGACCAGGCTCTGTAAGTAGCCCGGCTCTGAGTATATAAACCCCAAACGTGAGCCGAATGGCCTTTATCCCTTTATCTACGCTCTGTAATAATGCACGTTAGTTAAAGAAGAACCGTACAGGAACAGTAATACTAAATGATCCACGTTAGCAGCGCTAATTTGTTAATAGTTTATAGTTGAAGCCACTGAAATCTGTAGAGAAATCTCTAGATGTGTATTGGTCAATTTCTTACACATGCTTTGGAATTTTCGAAATTGTGCTAAAGCTGAAGACGATGTACAGATATTCGATATCCAGATATCTCATTTGCTGTTGGGTTCATTTATGGCGCCCTCTAGAGTTTATTTTATAATTAGGCTTATACTTGACATTTAACACATTCATACAAATTAAGGTCACATTAAAATCTCCAGTAACTGATAGATGGAATTAAATTCAAGTCACATTGTAAAATAAAAAGAGCGTTCTCTTATATTCTCTGTAGCAAGCAGTTCGCCTGTTTCTCTGTGCAGTTCTGATTTTTTTAATATGATTATGCGTTTCATCGTTTGACTATTTCGTTATTTTCCATGTCACATTACGTGTTCCTAGATTTTAATCATACAATATGTTTCCTTTCCGTGAATTTGTTAAAGTCTAGTTTGAAGTTGATATTTCATTTATTGTGTTGAGATAATAATTATCTCTCTACCTACCTGGTAAACGCTTTGCCACATCTACTGGTGATACGTAGAAACAAACAGCATGTACATTTCTAGTTAAGAAACATAATGAATATTTTACTTTTACTGAGCATGTTCTCCTTTTAGATTATACGTGCTTCGTATTTACTGTGCCATATTCTAGATCATGTTATATGTGCCCCATTCTAGATTATATTCTATGTGCTTTATATTTACTGTGCCCCATTCTACATTATATTATATGTGCCTTGTATTTACTGTGCCCTTTCTAAATGATATTAAATGTGCCATATATTTACTGTGCACTCGTCTAGATTATATTTCATTTTCTTTGTATTTATTGTGCCCTTTCTACATCATATATGTGCCTTGTATTTACGGTGCCCTATTCTAGGTCATATTATATGTGCCTAGTATTTACTGTGCCCTCACTAGATTAGGATTAACTGTGCCATCTCTAGATCATATTTTGTGTGCCTTTTATTTACTGTGCCCCTTTCTAGATCATATTAAATGTGCCATATATTTACTGTGCCCTATTCTAGATCATATTATAAGTGCCATATATTTACTGTGCCCTATTCTAGATTACATTGTATGTGCCTTGTATTTACGGTGCCCTATTCTAGATCATATTATATGTGCCATATATTTACTGTGCACTGCTCTAGATCATATTATATGTGCCTTGTATTTTCTGTGCCCTTTCTAAATCATATTTTTTGTGCCTTGTATTTACTGTGCCCTATTCTAGATCATATTATATTGACTTATATTTACTGTGCACGCTTCTAGATCATATGACCCTATTGTATGTGGCCTGTATTTACTGTCTTGGTATAAGTACTTGTTATATCGTGGTACAGATTATGTTGTACGTGGTGTATATTTACCGTGTCTTGGTATAGGTGTGTGATATATCGTGGTACAGATTATGTTGTACGTGGTGTATATTTACCGTGTCTTGGTATAGGTATGTGATATATCGTGGTACAGATTATGTTGTACGTGGTCTATATTTACTGTGTCTTGGTATAGGTGTGTGATATATCGTAGTACAGATTATGTTGTACGTGGTCTTTATTTACCGTGTCTTGGCATAGGTGTGTGATATATCGTGGTACAGATTATGTTGTACGTGGTGTATATTTACTGTGTCTTGGTATAGGTGTGTGATATATCGTAGTACAGATTATGTTGTACGTGGTCTTTATTTACCGTGTCTTGGCATAGGTGTGTGATATATCGTGGTACAGATTATGTTGTACGTGGTGTATATTTACTGTGTCTTGGTATAGGTGTGTGATATATCGTGGTACAGATTATGTTGTACGTGGTCTTTATTTACCGTGTCTTGGCATAGGTGTGTGATATATCGTGGTACAGATTATGTTGTACGTGGTGTATATTTACCGTGTCTTGGTATAGGTATGTGATATATCGTGGTACAGATTATGTTGTACGTGGTCTATATTTACTGTGTCTTGGTATAGGTGTGTGATATATCGTAGTACAGATTATGTTGTACGTGGTCTTTATTTACCGTGTCTTGGCATAGGTGTGTGATATATCGTGGTACAGATTATGTTGTACGTGGTCTATATTTACTGTGTCTTGGTATAGGTGTGTGATATATCGTGGTACAGATTATGTTGTACGTGGTCTATATTTACTGTGTCTTGGTATAGGTATGTGATATATCGTGGTACAGATTATGTTGTACGTGGTCTTTATTTACCGTGTCTTGGTATAGGTATGTGATATATCGTGGTACAGATTATGTTGTACGTGGTCTATATTTACTGTGTCTTGGTATAGGTATGTGATATATCGTGGTACAGATTATGTTGTACGTGGTCTATATTTACTGTGTCTTGGTATAGGTGTGTGATATATCGTAGTACAGATTATGTTGTACGTGGTCTTTATTTACCGTGTCTTGGCATAGGTGTGTGATATATCGTGGTACAGATTATGTTGTACGTGGTCTATATTTACTGTGTCTTGGCATAGGTGTGTGATATATCGTGGTACAGATTATGTTGTACGTGGTGTATATTTACTGTGTCTTGGTATAGGTATGTGTTATATCATGGTATATATTATGTGGTACATGGTCTATATTTACCGTGTCTTGGTATAGGTATGTGTTTTATCGTGGTACAGATTATGTGGTACGTGGTCTATATTTACTGTGTCTCTTTTCTTTCTTGTTACTGCTCCCATGTACTCTGCATGCTGGTGATTTGTAAAGAAGGTTAAATATACACAGTAAAATATACAGTTTTAGTTTCATATAGTTAGTAACACTCTAAAATTTCAATTCTTTAATTGACACAAACATAGTTCACATATTCTGTAAAGGGAATTCTATCATTTGAAACCATTCTATAATTATAAAACAAAATACTACATTAATAAAAAATATATCTGAAAGAAGTCACAATTATCTGCATTGCAGATATCCCACCAGATACCTCTCAGCCCCAATGAATGATCCTATGGAGGGGCCACTCTAAGGCCAGGTCTTACGGAGTTGTGATGAGACCAATCTCGCCACATTGCATTGGAGAAGCCTGGTTGCTCGCCTGCTGCCTTTGGACTATGGCCCCCTTTTAAAAGACTTTATTTTTGCATGCAGAAAAGCTGTATTCGTGCTTTTCTGCCGGTTGTTCGGTAGTTTCAATCTACCGAACAACCGTACGAATGACTGGACCACCTGGGAGCTGGAGTGTGCCGGCAATTAACCTCCCTGAAGCTGCGGTTAACCGCAGCTTAATTGATGAACGCTGGGTGGCCGCCGTTCGTATCCCGAACACGAGGTCGCGGCCATTTTAAACCATACGAATGAACAGCGGTGTTCGCCTCTATTTTCATGGAACTAAAATCGGACACAGTTTTGCGCGAACACCGCTGAAGCCACCGACCTCCCTTCTTGTTCGGTGAAAGTGCACGAATGGCCCGGTGTTCGGTATTTTTGTTTGAATGTCTTATACCCCAGATAGGAATCCCATGGAGCCCATTCGTATGAAACTGACTGTAAAGACTTTGGCTCCATGGCGATTAAACTGTATTCATGTGGTCTGAGTGCCATTCACCTAATAATGTGCACTCAGACCTGAGCTATCTGGGGATATGTTACATGTCTGTGGTTTATGTAGTAAATGTTACTTTGTGCATTTTAAAGTATAATGCTGGTTTTGTGTCCCCACGTGTGTAATGGAGTTTTTCCTTTGTCTTGGGAGATAATTGAGTTACTTCCCAATTATCTCCCAGGGCAGAGGGGAGGAAGCCAGGATGCATTGTGGGAATATACTGTGACTGTGTGTCCTATTTGTATACTTGTCTGTCCCTTGTCACAGTCTCCCATTTGGTCCCCTAGGGGAGTGTCCACCAGGTGGGAGACCTGCATAAAAGCCGGGCAGGTAGCCCTCATTAAACAGACCACTGCTTGACCCTCAACACGGAGCCTTGTCTCGTCTTTGGGGGGATTTACTGTATGCTGCTAAGGACTGATTGCCAGGAGTGTAAGCCGCTTGGAAGCTTTTCCTGTTCGCCTGCTAGCAGCTATTCGTATGGTTCCTGTTCGTTTATTTGAAGTGCTACCTTATTCCCTTGTATGCCGTTCGGGAGTTTGGAGCATTCACTTATTGGCGGTTCGTGAGTTTTGGTGATTCTACAGTAGCTGTGCCTGTCTCTGAAAGGGGGATTATCGTTTAAGCGTTTTTTTCCCCTTTTGTGCAAAACGGTCCGTTACAGGAGTCTTCTGAAAAAAATAGCTATTCTTATTGCATGTGCCAGCCTGCCTCTCTCACACAAGTAGAAAAACCTAATCGTGCCAACTATGGTTCCAATAATCGTGCCAGTAACTGTGCCAACTATGGTTCCAATAATCGTGCCAATAACTGTGCCAACAATGGTTACAATAATCGTGCCAATAACTGTGCCAACAATGGTTCCAATAATCGTACCAGAAACAATGCCAACAATGGTTCCAATAATCGTGCCAATAACTGTGCCAACTATGGTTCCAATAATCGTGCCAGTAACTGTGCCAACAATGGTTCCAATAATCGTGCCAATAACTGTGCCAACTATGGTTCCAATAATCATGCCAGTAACTGTGCCAACTATGGTTCCAATAATCGTGCCAATAACTGTGCCAACAATGGTTCCAATAATCGTGCCAATAACTGTGCCAACAATGGTTCCAATAATCGTACCAGTAATTGTGTCAACAATGGTTCCAATAATCGTGCCAGTAACTGTGCCAACAGTGGTTCCAATAATCGTGCCAATAACTGTGCCAACAATGGTTCCAATAATCGTGCCAGTAACTGTGCCAACAATGGTTCCAATAATCGTGCCAATAACTGTGCCAACTATGGTTCCAATAATCGTGCCAGTAACTGTGCCAACAATGGTTCCAACAACCGTGCCAAGAATCATTCCAATAATCATGCCAATAATCGTGCCAACAATCGTTCCTATAATTATGCCAATAAAAATTGCCAGTAACTGTGCTAATACTGAACCAATAATCGTTCGTATAATCGTACCAATAACCATTCTAATAATTATGCCAATAATCGTGCCAAAAACCGTTCCTATAATCATACTAATGACCATGCCAATAACCATTCTTGTAATCGTGCCAATAACCATAAATCGATAATCTTTGAATAAATCACTCCTGGGTAATATTGTATTATAGCCTTGTTTCAAACTCCACCCCTTGCTTTCAGTTGGTTAACCATAAACAGGTCCAACCCATATAGATTAATGTGATCTGCTTCTCTGTATAAGAAACCATTTAATCCCAGAATACAGATTCCAAACAATGTTAGAACTATTATGCAGTCTTTAGAGTCAATACTGTCTGATGCCAAATTGTGTCTCTGTAAGCTGAATTATGCAGCCATTCGGAAAGCTGGTAGTTAGGTTAATGTAATGTCAGACATAATGGCCAACATGGCCTGTTAAAATGGCTGCCAGGATAATGGTGACCTATGGTGTTAAGACACCTCTAGTGTCTTTAAGCCAAACCGCCGTTTAGTAGACCTTCCCCGGCTGCAGTACAGTCTCCGTTCGTTGACTCTGTAACACACGAACCAAATGCAGGGGAAGCGGCAATCTCCCGAACGAGATCCGTGAATGGCCCCAAACTCTTGAACGGCAATACACGAACTGCTGGTAACCGTTGAACAGCAATATTCACCAAGCGGCTTTCGTTCCATCCAGCAGTCTCTAAACGTGAAGAAGAAATCCCCCCAGAAGCTCCGCATTGAGGGTCAAACAGAATCTGGCTTTACTGTGGGCTACCTGCCCGTATTTATGCAGGTCTCCCACCTGGTGGACACTCCCCTAGGGGACCAAATGGGAGACTTAAACTACAGACAGATAGGGGGACATTTCAGACACACAGTCACAGATTTTACCTACAGTGCATTATGATTCCCTCCCCTCTGCCCTGGAGTTAATTACCAAGTAACTCAATTAACTCCAGGACAAAGCCAGTCGCCATCTTAGACATAAAATAATAAAAGACATAAAAATATATAACTACATCAAAACTGAACATTTCCCATTCGTATTACATGTCCCCAGATAGCCTGGATCTGAGTGCATATTATTAGCGAATAGCGCTCAGATCCCACACACATAGTTCAATCGCCATGGAGTCAAAGTTCTTACAGTCTTTCGGTATACGAATGACTCCATGGGAAGGCTATCTGGGTTAAGTCTTTTCGTATGCTCTCAATCTCCCGAACGGCCGGTGTTCGCATGCTTTCGTGGAGGCAGCCAGGCGTTCCGTTGTTTCAGCGGTGTTCGGCAGAAAAAGTGTCCGTTTTCAGTTCCATAGAAATAGAGCCAAACACCGCTGAGCGTTCGCATGATTTAAAATGGCCGCTGCCTCGTGGTCGACATACGAACGACGACCACCCTGAATTCGGTTTAATTGAGAAGTGTCTGCGGTTAACCACAACGTTCTAATTGGGATCACTTCGTTAACCTGCAGCACACTCCTCACTTGGGTGGCCGTTCGTTCGGCAGTTTTGTTCGGGAAAAAGAGTAATTCGAATGGCTGGGCTATAGCAACCAGCCATTCATACGAACGGGGGACAAACAGACGAATGCAGTAAAAATCCAAGCAGACAGATGGTTCTGTCACATATGGTTTTGGAGTTGTGTTTATATACTTTATTAGAATAGGGCAGAATTACTCCATATTTTATATACCACTCATTTTGGACAAAAATATCTATTATAAGTTACATTCTTGCAGACTTAAAGAAACAAACAAAATATTATTTATTGGGAAATGAATAATGATCGTATTATCCTACTTTTATTTTTGTCTAACAATGAGCTTCCCCCGATGACCTGTTTTTTTTTGTCAGTGACCTGTCATGCTTTGATACAATTGTATTTATGTATTTGTTGTACGTCCTGTTTATGCAGTGTGTTGTAAACGTTCTGTCCAATATCTGTACAGAATGTAATAAACCTAGTGATTGGTTTTTATCCTTTTTTGTTATCCTGTTTTAATTTTTTTTTATACTTATTGCTAATCAAACATAAAAAAGTTTTCTAACGATAAACTGCATTAAAACGTAGCAAATCTGATTGGTGGAAAGTGTTAATTCACGGCGTGCCTGTCTCGGGCCAGTATAGGTCATATTGATGGCCGTGAATGAAACTATGATCAGTCTTTTGTACCGAGGGATTCTGAACCCTGGATGGAAAGTGTATGAATGGAATGCATTGCCACCTTCGTAGCTAGTTTACCAGATACGTGTCTGCCTCTGGGAAGAGCTCCAGGAAGGATTGACAGGTCCTGAGGCCTTCACTACCAGTGAACGTCAAAGGTCAGGTGTCCAGAGTGCGACGTATGTCTTTATTTACAGACTGCGCAACACTTAACACAACCATTACTGGAGGATAATATTGCAAACCATAATTATTTTACAGATACATATATATACCTCAGCTCCCAAATACTGCACATATTGTTCCACTCGCGGTGTGAATACTGGTGACTTGTCAGTTGCATTGCCCCATGTTATAATTCCCGGTCGGAGATTAATGTAATTCTAATGTTTTGCTGCCCTGCTTCTTCTTATCACAACAATTCACTTTCTGAAATGTGGTCGGGATTCTTTCTTAATAATTAAGCCAGAAATTAACCGAATAAATAAAAGAAAATTCCTGGCTGAATATTTTATTAGACGTTACTTGTTTGCATCGGGATCTGCACTTTGTGCTTCTCAGATATTGTTCCAGTTCGTCCATTTTCTATATTGATCAATATTTGTGTTCGATCTATTTCACTTCAATCTGGGAAATCATTGCATAATGGAAGTATTCCTTAAATATTGTTAATTCTCAAAAAGCCTCAGGCAGTCGTTAACTCTATACGATCATTCCATCGGTTCTAAATTCTCTGCTGTTTTAAGACTTTGAAATGTATAGAAAGAGTGATATTCAAAAGGCCGCGATTTGGTGATACACCCGTGGTCTGCTGCTCAAGAACAAATCAAACTAAATTCATCTTACTGGAAAATGACATAGCTTTTAACCCATTGCTAACTGGATATCTGTTCATTCATCTAACATCATGGAAATGTACAAGGACGAGGTTTGAAAAGTTAGAGATTATTTGATTTTATTTAACCTGCGTGGATGTGGTGGTCGATTCCCTGATCTCTTGTTCAGGTGAGTCGGAGGATTTGTCAATGTCTGGTCGTGGATTAGTGGATACTATCCGTGACCTGTCACTGTGGCTGCATGTTGGGTATGGCTGGGGTGTGATTGGGAAAAGGGTTCTAAGATAACAGACAGGGAAACGATTATTTAATACACTCTCCATTCAATGCTAGCAATACATTAGAAATGTGATTTATGTTACTAAAAGGAGCAAAGTGATCCTGTATAGTTTAAGAAATAATGATTTTAATACATTTGAATAAAAAAAAAATTAGATTAACCTTAGCCTCGCTCAGTTTCCAAAGATACAATACAAATAAAATCTTTAAAATATTTTGCATTTTTTAATATTTTTCCCAGTGTTAATAAAGAATTCTCTATAAGTGGCTAAGATTGACGGGTTCCCATACTCTACGACAAGTACAAATAAATGTTAGACTTTACCTGCGCGCTGAGAACATTTGGTTTTACCTAACTATTTCTTTAGAAATAAATAAATAAATTCAGGAGAGCAGGATTTCAGAAGAACAAATCCGATAAATAAGAAAGATGTAAAAATTATCCAGTCTGTGTTCTGTAAAATCTATCCAATATTATCCCTAGCGGTTACAGGACACCGATAGAGCCATTTTCTGCCATTTGGTGAGAAAAAGCAACGAAAAGATAGAGAAACAAGACGAGCTATAATAATAATAATCTATTTTTATATATATTGATATAATCTAGATTTATTTATTATATCACAATAGTTTTTACTCTCTGTCGGTCAGTTCTCATTAGATCTGTGAATAAAATCACCATTTACAGGGCTATTCACTAACGTGAGAATTTCAAATTTAAGGCCAAAATAGTCCACTTGGAAAAGTTCTCTGATTGAACTGTGTTTCCATTTCGGCTGCTCTGGCCTTGAATTTGAAATTCACTTTGAACTCTCACGTTAGTGAATAGCCCTGGATTGACTGTCCCCTAAGCTTCAATCTTTCATCATTCAGAGTCACGAATCACAAGGAACACGCTCAACCATTCTCAATATTTGCCATTCGGCTGCATTTCGGCTCTGAGTTCAGGAACTTGAATTTACAATAAATATTCAGCTCCAATCGTCAGCTTAAAATTATTATTATTTTATTATTTAAATAGCACCAACAAGTTCTATAGCACTGTACAATGGGTGGACTTAATTGTAACCAGACAAATGGACGCACAGGAACAGAGGGGTTGAGAGCCCTGCTCAGTGAGTTTACATGTTAGAGGGAGTGGGGTATAGTGACATAGTGTGACGAGACCAATCTCGGACACATTGCATTGGAGAAGCCTGGTTGCTCGCCTGTTGCCTTTGGATTATGGCCCCATGTTAAAAGGCTTGATTTTCCCCTTCGAAAACACGAAAGCCGGGTCATTCGGTGCTGGCCCTGTTTGAGCGGTGATACCCCAGATAGCTATGCCATGGAGCCCATTCGTATAATGAAAGACTATGGGAAAGACTTTGGCTCCATGGCAATTGAACTGTAGGTGTGTGCTCTGAGCGCCATTCAGTAATAATGTGCGCTCAGATCTATATCTGGGGATATGTTGAATGTACCTGTTTTGTGCAATGGCTGCACAGTTATATGTTTTTATGTGTTTTATTGTCTTTTGCTGCCATGTGTTCAATGGAGTTTTGCCTCTGTCCTTGGAGATAATTGTATTACTTCCCAATTATCTCCAGGATAGAAGACTCTCTGGAACTGGTTTTGGGCAGAAAATCCATGCTCTATTTGGTCAAAAAAGACTACGATCTGTCTTTTGAACCATTGGACCAATTTGTATGTCGTATGTTTGTATTTGGAGTATGCTGATTCTGAAAATTTTAGTTTTATGTGAATGTGATGCATACTTTTCAAGTTATGAATAATGTGGAAAAATTGTATTTCTATGCTTGTGCTAATTACATTACCCATTGTGTAAGGTAATTGTATCACAGGCAGAGTGGAGGATTTTGTGTGGGTGTGTCTAAGTGTATTGTATGTGTTTATTGGTTGTGTTCCAAAACCATGTGGGTGGTACTAATGTGTAAGAATGTGTACAAAAGAACAATAAACCCACAGCTCTGTCTGACCACTGCTTGACCCCCAACACGGAGCCTTGTCTCGTCTTTGGGGGGATTTACTGTATGCTGATAGAGACTGATTGCTAGGAGTGTAAGCCGCTTGGATGCTTTTCCTATTCGTCTGCTAGCAGCGATTCGTATGGTTCCAGTTCATGAGTTTGGAGTGTTATATTGTATGCAGTTCGGGAGATTGGAGCATTCCCTTATTTGCGGTTCAGGAGTTTGGTGTTCTGCAGTAGCTGTGCTTGTGTCTCTGGAAGGGAAGATCTACTAAATGGCGGTTTAACCCTTTTATGCTGAGGGTGCCATTACACATAGTAACAGAAAGATTGAGGGCCTGCTCAGTGAGTTTACATGTTAGAGGGAGTGGGGTATAGTGACACAGTAACAGAGGGATTGAGGGCCCTGCTCAGTGAGTTTACATGTTAGAGGGAGTGGGGTATAGTGGCACAGTAACAGAGGGATTGAGGGACTACTCAGTGAGTTTACATGTTAGAGGGAGTGGGGTATAGTGACACAGGAACAGAGGGATTGAGGGCCCTGCTCAATGAGCTTACATGTTAGAGGGAGTGGGGTATAGTGACAGTAACAGAGGGATTGAGCGCCCTGCTCAGTGAGTTTACATGTTAGAGGGAGTGGGGTATAGTGACACAGTAACAGAGGGATTGAGGGGCCTGCTCAGTGAGTTTACATGTTAGAGGGAGTGGGGTATAGTGACACAGTAACAGAGGGATTGAGGGCCTGCTCAGTGAGTTTACATGTTAGAGGGAGTGGGGTATAGTGACACAGTAACAGAGGGATTGAGGGCCCTGCTCAGTGAGCTTACATGTTAGAGGGAGTGGGGTATAGTGACACAGTAACAGAGGGATTGAGGGCCTGCTCAGTGAGTTTACATGTTAGAGGGAGTGGGGTATAGTGACACAGTAACAGAGGGATTGAGGGCTCTGCTCAGTGAGTTTACATGTTAGAGGGAGTGGGGTATAGTGACACAGTAACAGAGGGATTGAGGGCCCTGCTCAGTGAGTTTACATGTTAGAGGGAGTGGGTATAGTGACACAGTAACAGAGGGAGAGTGAGTTTACATGTTAGAGGGAGTGGGGTATAGTGACACAGTAACAGAGGGATTGAGGCCCTGCTCAGTGAGTTTACATGTTAGAGGGAGTGGGGTATAGTGACACAGTAACAGAGGGATTGAGGCCCTGCTCAGTGAGTTTACATGTTAGAGGGAGTGGGGTATAGTGACACAGTAACAGAGGGATTGAGGGCCTGCTCAGTGAGTTTCCATGTTAGAGGGAGTGGGGTATAGTGACACAGTAACAGAGGGATTGAGGGCCCTGCTCAGTGAGTTTACATGTTAGAGGGAGTGGGGTATAGTGGCAGTAACAGAGGGATTGAGGGCCCTGCTCAGTGAGTTTACATGTTAGAGGGAGTGGGGTATAGTGACACAGTAACAGAGGGATTGAGGTCCTGCTCAGTGAGTTTACATGTTAGAGGGAGTGGGGTATAGTGACACAGTAACAGAGGGATTGAGGGCCTGCTCAGTGAGTTTACATGTTAGAGGGAGTGGGGTATAGTGACACAGTAACAGTAGGATTGAGGGCCTGCTCGGTGAGTTTACATGTTAGAGGGAGTGGGGTATAGTGACACAGTAACAGAGGGATTGAGGTCCTGCTCAATGAGTTTACATGTTAGAGGGAGCGGGGTATAGTGACACAGTAACAGAGGGATTGAGGGTCCTGCTCAGTGAGTTTACATGTTAGAGGGAGTGGGGTATAGTGACACAGTAACAGAGGAGTTGAGGGCCTGCTCAGTGAGTTTACATGTTAGAGGGAGTGGGGTATAGTGACACAGTAACAGAGGGATTGAGGCCCTGCTCAGTGAGTTTACATGTTAGGGAGTGGGGTATAGTGACAGTAACAGAGGATTGAGGTGCACTTTCAGTGAGTTTATGTTAGAGGGAGTGGGGTATAGTGACAGTAACAGAGAGTTGGCGCCCTGCTCAGTGAGTTTACATGTTAGAGGGAGTGGGGTATAGTGACACAGTAACAGAGGGATTGAGGGCCCTGCTCAGTGAGTTTACATGTTAGAGGAAGTGGGGTATAGTGACACACAGTAACAGAGGGATTGAGGGCCTGCTCAGTGAATTTACATGTTAGAGGGAGTGGGGTATAGTGACAGTAACAGAGAGATTGAGGGCCTGCTCAGTGAGTTTTCATGCTAGAGGGAGTGGGGTATAGTGACACAGTAACAGAGGGATTGAGGGCCTGCTCAGTGAGCTTACATGTTAGAGGTAGTGGGGTATAGTGACACAGTAACAGAGGGATTGAGGGCCCTGCTCAATGAGCTTACATGTTAGAGGGAGTGGGGTATAGTGACACAGCAAGAGGGATTGAGGGGCCTGCTCAGTGAGTTTACATGTTAGAGGTGGGGTATAATGACACAGTAACAGAGGGATTGAGGATACTCGAGTGAAGGTTTACATGCCTAGAGGGTGGGGTATAGTGACTGTAACAGAGGGATTGAGGGCCTGCTCAGTGAGCTTACATGTTAAAGGGAGTGGGGTATAGTGACACAGTAACAGAGGGATTGAGGGCCTGCTCAGTGAGCTTACATGTTAGAGGGTGTGGGGTATAGTGACACAGTGATTGAGGGCCCTGCTCAGTGAGTTTACATGTTAGAGGGAGTGGGGTATAGTGACACAGTAACAGAGGGATTGAGGGCCCTGCTCAGTGAGTTTTCATGCTAGAGGGAGTGGGGTATAGTGACACAGTAACAGAGGGATCGAGGGCCCTGCTCAGTGAGTTTACATGTTAGAGGGAGTGGGGTATAGGCGGCACAGCAGAGGTTGAGGACCCTGCTCAGGTGAGCTTACATGTTAGGGGAGTGGGGTATAGTGACAGTAACAGAGGGATTGAGGGCTCTGCTCAGTGAGCTTACATGTTAGAGGGAGTGGGGTATAGTGACACAGTAACAGAGGGATTGAGGGCTCTGTTCAGTGAGCTTACATGTTAGAGGGAGTGGGGTATAGTGACACAAAGGGTAAAAGTAGGGGTATGAAATAGGTTGTTAGAAAAGAATTCACGGAGGGCTTAGTAGGTAATTTTTGACAGTTGCAGGCGAGGAGTCATTGGGGGTGGGGGATAAAAACCTGCTAACAGTTTAATTGATATGCTTTTTTTGAAGAAGTGTGTTTTCAATGATTTTTTTTAATGAGTGGAGACTGGGTGAAAGTCTTAAGGAGAAGGGAGGGGAGTTGCACAGAAGAGGTGCAGCCCTGGAGAAATCTTGGTGGCGAGCATTAGAGGAGGGAGTACAGATAGAGGATATACGTAGGTCTTTGGCAGAGCGTAGGGGACTAGCAGGACATACTTGTGTATTATCCCATGAAATGAAAACATTATCCTTACTGTCTGATTATCCAGTATTCCCTAAACCTGGCTTTGTGGAGAATTTGATTTAGAATATTTTTTCCTTCCTCTGTTTCGGCCTAAAATGTCCAGATCTCCAGTAAAGTGCGTCCGGATTATTGAGTGTGATGTCATGGAACCAGATGGATGCAGGTTTATTCCTTAAGTTATTCCTGATTTCTTTCCACTGCTTCAGTCCCCGGAGGTGATGCTCAGTCCAGCTTGCCATCTGTTAGTAGGGGTACCTGTGGCATTAATCTGATCTCTTTATCTGGGCAATTCCTGCTCTCTGATCTTAGACATGGCGCACGCGGCATACTGATCGAGCACTGAACGCGGACAGATGTGTGTGAGATGGGTTCACCAGAACTGAACACTGTATGGGGAATAGTACTTGGGAAATGGGAGTTGTGAGTTTGGTAGAGATGGGAGCTTTGATGGAGATGCACCATACTTCCAAGTGTCCCTATTTAGAAGGACAGTCACTATTTTGAGTCCAAATCCCCCACCCCCCTTTTCTCTCCTAATGTCCCTTTTTTCTAGGATCTCCGTATTGTTGGTGTGTCTGGGTGTATAACAGAGCTCCATAGCAATAATCCTCCCAGTAATGTGTCTGAGTGTATAACAGAGCTCCACAGCAATACTCCAAGTAATGTGTCTGAGTGTATAACAGAGCTCCACAGCAATAATACTCCCAGTAATGTGTCTGAGTGTATAACAGAGCTCCACAGCAATAATACTCCCAGTAATGTGTCTGAGTGTATAACAGATCTCCACAGCAATAATACTCCCAGTAATGTGTCTGAGTGTATAACAGAGCTCCACAGCAATAATACTCCCAGCCATGTGTCTGAGTGTATAACAGAGCTCCACAGTAATAATACTCCCAGTAATGTGTCTGAGTGTATAACAGAGCTCCACAGCAATAATACTCCCAGTATTGTGTCTGAGAGTATAACAGAGCTCCACAGCAATAATACTCCCAGTAATGTGTCTGAGAGTATAACAGAGCTCCACAGCAATAATACTCCCAGTAATGTGTCTGAGTGTATGACAGAGCTCCACAGCTATAATAATCAGGTCTGGGTATAACAGAGCCCACAGCACAATAATCTCCAGTAATGTGTCTGAGTATAACAGAGCTCCACAGCACACACTCCCAGTAATATGTCTGAGTGTATAACAGAGTCTTAACAGCAATAATACTCCAAGTAATGTGTCTGAGTGTATAACAGAGCTCCACAGCAATAATACTCCCAGTAATGTAAGGTCTGAATGTATAACAGAGCCCACAGCAATAATACTCACAGTATCAAAAATAGAGCCTACAGCAATAATACTCCCAGTAATGTGTCTGAGTGTATAAACGTGAGCCCACAGCAATAATACTCCCAGTAATGTGTCTGAGTGTATAACAGAGCTCCACAGTAATAATACTCCCAGTAATGTGTCTGAGTGTATAACAGAGCTCCCAGCAATAATACTCCCAGTAATGTGTCTGAGTGTATAACAGAGCTCCACAGCAATAATACTCCCAGTAATGTGTCTGAGTGTATAACAGAGCTCCACAGCAATAATACTCCCAGTAATGTGTCTGAGTGTATAACAGAGCTCCACAGCAGTAACACTCCCAGTAATGTGTCTGAGTGTATAACAGAGCTCCACAGCAATAATACTCCCAGTAATGTGTCTGAGTGTATAACAGAGCTCCACAGCAATAATACTCCCAGTAATGTGTCTGAGTGTATAACAGAGCTCCACAGCAATAATCCTCCCAGTAATGTGTCTGAGTGTATAACAGATCTCCACAGCAATAATACTCCCAGTAATGTGTCTGAGTGTATAACAGAGCTCCACAGCAATAATACTCCCCAGTAATGTGTCTGAGTGTATAACAGAGCTCCACAGCAATAATACTCCCAGTAATGTGTCTGAGTGTGTAACAGAGCTCTACAGCAATAATACTCCCAGTAATGTGTCTGAGTGTATAACGGAGCTCCACAGCAATAATACTCCCAGTAATGTGTCTGAATGTATAACGGAGCTCCACAGCAATAATACTCCCAGTAATGTGTCTGAGTGTGTAACAGAGCCCCCAGCAATAATACTCACAGTAATGTGTCTGAGGGTATAACAGAGCTCAACAGCAATAACACTCCCAGTAATGTGTCTGAGTGTATAACAGAGCTCCACAGCAATAATACTCCCAGTAATGTGTCTGAGTGTATAACAGAGCTCCACAGCAATAATACTCCCAGTAATGTGTCTGAGTGTATAACAGAGCTCCACAGCAATAATACTCCAGTAATGTGTCTGAGTGTATAACAGAGCTCCACAGCAATAATACTCCCAGTAATGTGTCTGAGTGTATAACAGAGCTCCACAGCAATAATACTCCCAGTAATATGTCTGAGTGTATAACAGAGCTCCACAGCAATAATACTCCCAGTAATGTCTGAGTGTATAACAGAGCCCCACAGCAATAATACTCTCAGTAATGTGTCTAAATGTATAACAGAGCTCTACAGCAATAATACTCCCAGTAATGTGTCTGAGTGTATAACAGAGCTCCACAGCAATAATACTCCCAGTAATGTATCTGAGTGTATAACAGAGCTCCACAGTAATAATACTCCCAGTAATGTGTCTGAGTGTATAACAGAGCTCCACAGCAATAATACTCCCAGTAATGTATCTGAGTGTATAACAGAGCTCCACAGCAATAATACTCCCAGTAATGTGTCTGAGTGTATAACAGAGCTCCACAGCAATAATACTCCCAGTAATGTGTCTGAGTGTATAACAGAGCTCCACAGCAATAATACTCCCAGTAATGTGTCTGAGTGTATAACAGAGCTCCACAGCAATAATACTCCCAGTAATGTGTCTGAGTGTATAACAGAGCTCCACAGCAATAATACTCCCAGTAATGTGTCTGAGTGTATAACAGAGCTCCACAGCAATAATACTCCCAGTAATGTGTCTGAGTGTATAACAGAGCTCCACAGCAATAACACTCCCAGTAATGTGTCTGAGTGTATAACAGCGCTCCACAGCAATAACACTCCCAGTAATGTGTCTGAGTGTATAACAGAGCCCCACAGCAATAATACTTAAATAGTGCTTATGTGAGCCAATCACAATGCTTCCCCATCGGATTGGCTGAGACTGTCAAAGAGGCAGATCAGGGACAGAGCCAGCATGATTCAAACACAGCCCTGGCCAATCAGCATCTCCTCATATTTATGTATTGAATCAATGTATCTCTATGAGGAAAGTTCAGTGTCTGCATGCAGAGGGTGGAGACACTGAATGTCAGTCACAGTATGCAGCACTGCCCCAGGAAGCACCTCTAGCAGCCATCTGAGCAGTGGCCAATGGAGGTATACCTAGTGTAGCGGTGTAGTAGGGGTTAATCCACGATACTCCGCTGGTAGTCAGAATTCAGCATACAGAATCACAGATAACACAGTAATAATCCCTTATCCCAAGAACTAGACGACACATAGTCTGGGAGTCAACTGAGGCTTTATTCCAATGTCACCCAATTTATACAGGTCCCCATGCAAGGGGTTTCTGGACTGGTGTTACAGGGGTTTTAATCAAGGGGTCTGTGTGAGAAACTGACCATGCAAGGTCATTTCCCATCAGGCCATGCTGTACAGGAGAGATAATGGAGTAAGAATGTACTGATAATCACATTATCTCTCCATACAGAAAACATACATTTGTACAGTAAAATCCATAACTTGTGGAATACTGGGTGGAATTAGCCAAATGACTTATCATTGCGTAGCTGGGATCTGAGTGCACCATCTGGTGAAATACCGCTCAGATCCCTGCAGAAATAAACGAAAGCCATGCGAAGGACACTTTTAGGTGAACATTCATGGTAACATGAGAATGCATAGAGAGCTTTAATATGCCGAAAGAACGAGTCTCCCGAACGGCCTGGAAGTCCAGCGGTGTTTGTGAAGTCGAGTAGCCGTTTTTAGTTCCAGGCACTCGAAGATCAAACACTGCTGGGCTTTCGTGAGTAAAGATGGCCGCCTCCATGTGTTCGGCATACGAACGGCGGCCACCCGCGAACCACATTAATTGGCTGGGGATACAATGTTGCAATAGTTTAATGGGAGACACACAACCCCCTGTGTGTGGTCTCCATTCGGCAATTTGTTCGTTTAACGAACAGCGATGAAATTCACTGTTCGTGAAACTACCATATGAATGCTTGTGGCTTTCGTGCCGCAAGCATACGAATGCTCTCTTTTTCTTACAACACAACCTACGTAATATGGGTATAAGTAGGCAGGCTTAAAGCAACAGTATATTATACACGAACACACAGTCTTAAGTGGCTAGGTTTGCCACGCCTAGGCTCTAATGTAAACACTGTATTTTCTCTGAAGCAAACAGTGTTTACTGCAAAAAGCCTGAAGGTAATGATTCTACTCACCAGAACAAATATAATAAGCTGTAGTTGTTCTGGCGACTATAGTGTCCCTTTAAGACCATGAAATGTTCTATTTATTTTATTTTTTAATAGACATTTTTTAAAATTTATGTTTTCAGCACATTTGCAAGATATGATGGACGCTCACATAAAATAATAAAAATAAAGAACAAATATAAATATTGTTAGTTAAAAGTGAATTTGAAGCTCTAATTTCATTAATGTGTCAATAGTGAAGGAAGATAGGACATCTGCCATGTTTTAAAGATGTTGTGGGCTTTAAGGAGTGTTACAGTACCTCCAGTAATAAATGTACAAACCGCCGTTTAGTGAATGCTCCCCGTTCGCAATAATGTGGTCTGGTAGCGTATGCAGTATAACCATGCGAATCGCCAGCCAGGAAACACTCCAACCTCCCAAACGGTACCTGTACGGCTCCTTCCCTTCACGAGCTCCAAATACACGAACTGCCAGTATTAACCGAACGCCAATATCTTCCAAGCGGCAAATAATTCCAAATAGCAGTCTCTAGTCGCCGGTAATAAAATCCCCCCAATAACGAGACCAAGCTCCGCTCTGAGGGTAAAACACGAACTGATTTACTGTGGGCTACCTGCCCGTATTTATGCAGGTCTCCCACTTGGTGGACACTCCCCTAGGGAACCAAATGGGAGACTGAAATAGCAGAAGGACATGGGGACATTTTAGACATACAACCCCACAATATTCCCAGCATGCATCACAGTTTCCTCCCCTCTGCTCGGGAGATAATTGAGAAGTAATTCAATTATCTCCCAGAGCAGAGGCAAATCACCATTTTAAATACAAGTCACAAAACACATAAAAATACATAACTTTATAACTGCCGAACGTATTACATTCGTATAACCCATCCCCAGATAGCCTGGATCTGAGTGCATATTATTGGTGAATAGCGCTCAGATCCCACACACATAGTTCAATCGCCATGGAGTCAAAGTCTATTACAGTTCTTCGGTATGCGATTGACTCCATGGGAAGGTTATCTGGGGTAAGTCCATTCGTGCCTTTAAACCTCTCGAACGGCCGGTGTTCGCATACTTCTGTCGATTGAGAAGGGAGGTCGACGGCTTCAGCGGTGTTCGGTTGAAAAAGTGTCCGTTTTTAGTTCCATGAAATAACCGTCGAACACCGCTGGTCTTTCGCATGGTTAAAATGGCCATACGAACGACGACCACCCTGTATTCGGTTTTAATTGAGAAGTGTCTGTGGTTAACCGCAACGTTCTAATTGGGTTCAATAGGTTAACCAGCAGCACACTTCTCTTCTGGGTGGCCGTCCGTTCGGTAGTTCCGTTCTACAAAAAAATACATTCCCTTAAACAAGGCATACGAATGGGGAAATTCATACAAACGGCAAAACAGACGAACACAGCAATTCTAGTTCATACGGATGGGTCTGTCACAAGGAGTAAATCTCTGTCAGAAGTTTCAGAAATGTAAAGCTTTTTAAGAAGGTGGTAGGGCCCATCACTCTGTAGTACTAAGACTAACACTAAGGATGGTGTTTCCCTTGGTATTTACAAAACCAATTACTGATTATTTTGGAAATGCCAGCTGTGCAGCAAGATAAGACTGCAGGTGCCTTAATGCCAGTTCAGGGGTGCACCATTTGCAGCATAACATTGTATCTGTCACAGGAAATCCAGGTCCAAACAGGGGGTCCCAGCTGACTCTCTCCAGTGCAATACTCCTTACATTCTCTGGGGCAATATGCACTACTTTCTATAGGATAATATACCCTATTTCCTTTGTGATAATATGCACTATTCTCTCTGTGATATTATTCACTATTCTCTCTGTGATATTATTCACTATTCTTGCTGTGATAATAGTCACTATTTTATCTGTGATAATATTCACTATTCCCTCTGTGATAATATTCCCTATCCCCTTTGTGATAATACTCACTATATCCTCCGTGATAATATTCGCTATTCCCTCTGTAATAAAATTCATGACAGGTGCAGTGTTGCTATATGGGCAGGTTAATCTGTACTCTGCAAAACAATCCCCAACCCCCTTGAGTTTTTCCCACAACACTACTATGTGTGGGAAAAAACCTGTCCACAGCTTTTTATTGAGCATAATATATAATATATAATAACAAAAATCATTACCCCCCACCTATTGCCGTCTTATATTTTTAAGAGACCCAATAATAAATCGGGAAATGACCACAACCATAAATAACATATAATAATAATAATATATATATATATGTATATATATATATATATATATATAATGTCGCGTATCGCCTTGCACCCCAACTGGGTACCTCCGCAAATCACGTTTCCTTGTGCTCAGCGAGTACCATAAGCATCGCACCGGACACCATAAGCACCGTAGTCTCCTTTGCCACCACAGCTTGGCTGGGGTCTCGCAGTCCCATCCCACCCTGGACCAACACCTGGGTCCAGCTCCCAGTGGGAAGACCCCTCCTCTAAGAGAGTATCACTGTATCCCAGTAAAAGAGAAAGTGACATAGCAGTATAGCTTTTTCCCACACACATGATCCAAGGTTTAATTCTGGGAGTCATCTGGTTTATTGGAGGCCACACGTGGCCTTTTATGCAAAAGCCCCTGCATGGAGTTTCCAACACAAGAATACAGGAAAATCCATTTCAGGATCCTTTGTGCCTGAGAAATAATTATCTGAGAAGCAAACATATAATTAAATTATCTCTCGGGTACAAAAAACATACATACAATTTACAATCATCCCAAAAGTACCCCCAAAACACATTAAAACCCCACAAAACCCCACAAAACACATTAAAACCCCACATGATAGCCCCAATCTGGGTGACCAACATATCCATAAATCACCCAGATCGGTTCCATTAAATCAGTGCTAGCGGTCAACTTCGGTAACATAAAAATGAAAGAATTGCCGAACATAGTCTATATTTGAGTGGAGCTTGTTCCCCTCATCTAGACAAACAATTCCACCGAATAGTGCTCTTCTAGGATCTACAGAACAGAACGCAGGCGATGATGGAAGTCCAGCTGTGTTCGGAAGTTTCAGTGTCCGATTTTAATTCCATGAACTCGACGACCAAGCGCAGCTGCTTGTGTTCATGCGAACAAATTGGCCGCCACCTCGTGGTCGTTCATGAGAATTGTGGCCACCCAGACGAACACTGAGAACACTATGGTTAAAATCCTTATGAGGTGATAATAGGGCTTAACAAGCTCCCGGGTGGTCAATAATTTGAGCTCCTGTTCGGTCCCCAAACAGCATGGAGAAATGGCACAAACATAGTCTTTTAACAAGCTTTTTGCAGGGCCCATAGTCTTTGGGCAGGAGGCTGGCAAGCAGGCTCCTCCAAGAGCCCATGCAAGGTTATGTTCATCACATATAATAATATATAACACGTAACCAATAAAGTGCCAACATTTTTACTTAACAGCACAATGGTGAGGGTATAACCGGATACCCCCACACCTCCCAGGTTCTGAGCCACCTACGGACTCGAAACCTCCCAAATCCAAAACCAACTGTATAACCCGAATTCTATTTCACCACTACTTCTTACCTACCTGTGATGAAACGCCTTTTGTCACCGAATTTTCCCCTGTCTGTTGGAGGAGCCTGATTGCCAGCCTCTTGCCTCATGACTATGGCCCTGGGTTATTTGGCCCTTCAAGTACAATATTTGGGCATATTGGATTTGTATGGTGCTGCTGCTGGCCCTTTAAAAACCATCCCTGGACATATTATGACTTTTAGGAACAATGTCCCTTTAAGACTGTGTAGCAGATTGCATTCAGGCGGTCTGCAATATTATATATGCTATTATGTGTTTGGTAAATTGGAAATGTGTAGGTTCTATGTGATAAATGTAACAGTATGTATTTTTATGTCTTTTGTTGTCCTTTGTCTGCCATGTGGCTAATGGAGTTGCCTCTGTCCTTGGAGATAATTGGATTACTTTTCAATTATCCAGGATAGAAGACTCTGAAACCGGTTTGGGCCAGATAGCCATGCTGCCAGCCAGGCCCCAAAAGATACTTGTGACTAACTTTTGAACCCCTGGTCTGATTCATGCCATTTTTAATATGTTGTTCCCCTGAATGGATTGATTGTGAATATGTAATTTTATGTGAATGTGATGTATGGTTTTAGAGTTATGAAAGTTGGGTAGAAAGTATGTTTTAACTGTATGTGTAATTGAGTTTCCTCTCAGGATAAGGGGAGGGAATATGTGGGATGTAACTGATATGTGATTGGTTGTTTTATACCTCCCTGTGGGCGGTCCTGTATTTGCAAGACTGTAATAAAAACCAGTCTGGGTGTGCCAGCACCTGAGTTCCTGTTTTAACCCTCAAAGTGAAGTGTCGTCTCATTATTGGGGGAAGGATTTATTGTATGCTGTTCCAGTTTGATTGCTAGGAGTGTAAACCTATTCGCATGGTTTTTCCTATTCAGCTGTATACAACATTCATATGCTTGAGAGAATTCAGATGCTCCTACGGTTCGGTGGTTTTGGTGTCTGCTGCAGTGCTTGGAGTGTCAGGAAGCGCTAGGAGCATCCTTCAACGGAGGTACCCAGTCGGGGTGCCAGGCGATTCGTTACATTGGTGGCAAGCGGTGGGATGGCGTTCTAGTGCGAGGTAAGGCAGCTCAGAGACACAGTTTGTTTGGAGTTACAAAGGGAAGGCAACGCTAGTATCCGTACAGCGACCCTATCTACAAAAGAACTAACTTCAGCAGAGCAAGCATGGCGTATGACTACACTCAGGAGGAGTTTGACAGAGAGGTTAATGAGGTGCTGTCTAACTTTGGACCCAACTCCCCAGAGAGAGCTGTGCAGCTAGCCAGGAAACTAGTAGGAGAATACTTGCAATCTCTAGTAGATTTGGCCAAAAAGGAGTCCCAGGGAGCCAAAGGTGTCGGTCTTCCTCCTCAGCGGCAGTGTGTACCCCAGGGAGCAGAAGGTGTTGTCCTTCTTCCCCAGCGGCAGTGTGAGTCCCAGGGAGCCAAAGGTGTCGTCCTTCCTCCCCAGCGGCAGTGTGAGTCCCAGGGAGCCAAAGGTGTCGTCCTTCCTCCCCAGCGGCAGTGTGTGTCCCAGGGAGCAGAAGGTGTCGTCCTTCCTCCCCAGCGGCAGTGTGTACCCCAGGGAGCTGAAGGTGCCGTCCTTCCTCCCCAGCGGCAGTGTGTACCCCAGGGAGCTGAAGGTGCCATCCTTCCTCCCCAGCGGCAGTGTGTACCCCAGGAAGCAGAGACCGTCTGTCTCGCACCCCAGCCGCAGGACAAAATATTGAAAGGGGAGACAGTTGGTCCCCCTCTCCACCAGCAAAGAGAGTGTCAGGTTACCCCCTCTCCCCAGCGGCAGTCTACAGTTCAGAGAGAGGAGCTTGTTACACCCTCTCTCCAGCAGCAGCCTAACCCACCAAGGGGAGATGTTAAGCCCCACAACTATGCAGATGGGACCGTGGTCTCTGCACCCGACTTACAGGGATGTCGGACAGCCTGTCCAGATCCCCAACTACCCTTTCAGGGACACCAGGAGGAGGGGGTAAGTATTATTTCCCCTCCCCAGCCAAGGCCTAACCCAGCTGCCCCAGCCGAAGCACTGGCATTGGGGCAGAGCGCAGTTGGCCTCTGCCCCCCAAGCACCCAAAGCGTGTTACCCAGTGACCTCAGAGGAATACCCGGGTGCAGTAAATGTGTGTTGTGGGTGGGCTACTCATGTACTTGTTCACTGTGGGTGGGTTTATCGACTAACTCAGGCACTGACCGACAGGTCAGGTACCTGGTTAGTCTCCCCCCCAAAGGGGAGATGTGTGACAAAACGCCTTTTGTCACCGGATTTTCCCCTGGCTGTTGGAGGAGCCTGATTGCCAGCCTCTTGCCTCATGACTATGGCCCTGGGTTATTTGGCACTTCAAGTACAATATTTGGGCATATTGGATTTGTATGGTGCTGCTGCTGGCCCTTTAAAAACCATCCCTGGACATATTATGACTTTTAGGAACAATGTCCCTTTAAGACTGTGTAGCAGATTGCATTCAGGCGGTCTGCAATATTATATATGCTATTATGTGTTGGGTAAATTGGAAATGTGTAGGTTCTATGTGATAAATGTAACAGTATGTATTTTTATGTCTTTTGTTGTCCTTTGTCTGCCATGTGGCTAATGGAGTTTTGCCTCTGTCCTTGGAGATAATTGCATTACTTCTCAATTATCTCCAGAATAGAAGACTCTGAAACCAGTTTGGGCCAGATATCCATGCTGCCAGCCAGGCCCCAAAAGATACTTGTGCTAACTTCTGCACCCCTGGTCTGATTCATGCCATTTTAGAATTTGTTGTTCCCCTGAATGGATTGATTGTGAATATGTAATTTTATGTGAATGTGATGTATAGTTTTAGAGTTATGAAAGTTGGGTAGAAAGTATGTTTTAACTGTATGTGTAATTGAGTTTCCTCTCAGGATAAGGGGAGGGAATATGTGGGATGTAACTGATATGTGATTGGTTGTTTTATACCTCCCTGTGGGTGGTCCTGTATTTGCAAGACTGTAATAAAAACCAGTCTGGGTGTGCCAGCACCTGAGTTCCTGTTTTAACCCTCAAAGTGAAGTGTCGTCTCATTATTGAGGGAAGGATTTATTGTATGCTGTTCCAGTTTGACTGCTAGGAGTGTAAACCTATTCGCATGGTTTTTCCTATTCAGCTGTATACAACATTCATATGCTTGAGAGAATTCAGATGCTCCTACGGTTCGGTGGTTTTGGTGTCTGCTGCAGTGCTTGGAGTGTCAGGAAGCGCTAGGAGCATCCTTCAACGGAGGTACCCAGTCGGGGTGCCAGGCGATCCGTTACACTACCCCTTCCTCCTTTTCTAACTACAAAGTTCCTATCCCTTCACTTTACCCGTCTTGCCACAAGCTCAGACCTTGACCCCTAAGCCGTCTGCAAAAACAGTGCCTTGCTAAGTTCTTCCTGAAGCCCTAGATTTAACAAATCGCAACCCACCTCGGAGAGGTGCACCCCATCTTGGCGGAAATACCCAGGCAATCTATTCTCCTGCTCCCTGTGCCTGACCACCACCCCCCCTAGCTTGCGGATAAAGCCAGCCATTGAACTATTCACCTTACATCAACAGCGATCAATCATCGCAGCATCCTTTGCATCCTGCCACAGAAGTCGAGGTACAATCTCTGACCAAATGACCAGGACCAAATCCCTAATCCTGTTTACGTCCGGCTTCATCCATCTAACCAGGTCCCCCTGAGGAACATGCCCCAAATCCTTACCCCTTGCATGGAAAACAATAAAGTCGTGCCATCTAACTTGCTGCACCAAACTAAACAGTTCCCCACACACGATCTCCACCCGAACCCTCGGTAACCAAAACATTTTAACACCATCTGGTCCTCAGGAAAGCCCAGTTTCCGGCCCCTAAAACAAACTACAGCTCTCCTCTTTGCCCAGAAGATGTATGAGTGACCAATGATCTATGCCACACGATATAGGGAGATAAGATGCAAAGTAAGCTTTAGCCCTAAAAACACTGCACCCCCTGCCCAATTACACCAAGTTGTCCAGGTGAATGTAGGAGCAGAACTGCACCGATTCCCTCCTGCCAATCCTCTTAACTAACTCCTCACCAAACCCCAACCGAGTTGCCTCCGTTGCACCCCCAATACGGAACGAGTGCGTTCCAAACTGTTCCGAGCACAACCCCAATTGTTCTAGACCCAGCCGAAAAACCCTAAAAAACTGGAATCGAGAAAGCAATGACCAAAAAGGATCCCCCCCCCCGCAAAGTATCTTTCCACCGCGTTGACCGGGCAGAAGGGGGACCCCAGGAAAGTGTGTACTTCTATATCTATAGCCTTCCCTCACACATCCATTTTCGAACAGGTCCAATGAATGAGCACCCTGTCCGCAGCCACGGAGATGTCGGTCCACTGCATGCCTCCCCCACCTTCCCAATTGGCATTAACCAGCTCACTCACCTGAAGCGCCACAAAAAACGCTACCCTAAAAAGAAATGCTTCGTAGTCGCTAAAGCAAACCTCACCAACCCAAACCAGATCACCCAAAAGTCGTATGGACACAGGCCTACGCGCATATGGCACCCTTCGGCCCCTGTGGAAGCCCTTCAACACCTGTCTAATAATGAAGTTTTTTGTCAGGTTCCCCCACCCATGGAACTTTAACCAGAATGCCATCGCTGCCATGTGCCTGTGCACGAGCGCTGGTGACAAGCCCTTCCATAGCAAATCGAAAGTAAACCATGATAGTGCGTGCAAACCATGTTCCTGGGGCCAAGGAAAACATCACGATTCCCCCAAGTAAACACATCTCTCTAGGCACGATTCCCCATCTCCCTGTGCCCCAGGACTCTGAATCCGAAACCGGGATCACTGGGAATGAGAAATTGTGTCAGCCACATTGTTCAAATATCCTGGAATGTGCCATGCGCTAAAAACAATGTTGAGAGACATACACAGCAAAATGAACTGCCGCAGAAGTCACAACCTTCTTGTCCCTAAGCTGAGGCCCCCAGAACAAGAGAGCTACCACCAGTGGGAAGACCTCAAGAAATGCCAAGTTGCGCATTAGCGGCTTACCCATCCATGACTCCAGCCATGACGTTGAGCACCACCTACCACAAAACCCATGCTCCCCGTGGCATCTGTAAACAATTCAGAGTCAATTGCTGATTTTGCTGGTTCCCAAGTCCTGCAGAAACATGTCCCAAACCGTCAAATCCTCCTTCAATTCCAAAATCACCTGTACAAAATGATGAGGCGACCGCACTCCCGCCGTAGCTCCAGCCAGCCCTTTACTGAAAGCGCTCCCAGTGGGAATCACCTGACAAGCAAAGTTGAGCTTGCCGAGCAAAGATTGCAACGTCCGAAGTGTGACCTTCTTGGCCTGAGGCACCTCCCCCACCGCAGCCCGAAGTCCCTCGAACTTGTCCCCAGGCAACCGACATTTGCCTAGCGCTGAGTCAATTTCCAGCCCCAAGAAGCAAATACAGTCCATGGGGCCTTCCGTCTTACCTGCCACCAAAGGGACCCCAAATAACCTTGCCACCCACTGAATGGTAGGCAACAGATGCAGGCACAACAATGAGTCTCCAGTCCTGCAAGCTGGCCAGGAGTCCCAGCCCTCGACTTCCAAAGTCTACCACCAGGGTGCGCACCTCCGGATTGTGGCAAGGCCCAAGGCCCTCTCCACCACCTCCTGGGCCTCCACCCCGGGCGCAGCTCCTGTGGAGGAAGGAGCTGCGCTGTCACTGTCATCCAGGCCGACTGGCCTCTGAGCACACCGCCCCCGGGCTCCACTGTTCACTCTGGGGGGGAGGAGGAATGGATACTCACTATTATCTATTCACTATTCCCTCTGGGATAATATTAACTATTCTCTGAGAGACAATATTTGCTATTTTCTATGGTTCAATATTCACTATTCTCTCTCAGGTCAAATATTCTCTGTGGGATAATACTCACTAATATTTCTGTGACAATTTTCACTATTCTCTGTGAGGCAATATTTAAAATTGTATATGGTTTAATATTTCCTATTCTCTGTGGGATAATAATTACTATTGTCTCTGGGGTGATAATGACTATTCTCTCTGGGCTAATATTCAGTGTTATCTCTGGGATAAAATTCACTATTCTCTAAAGGGTCAATATTTACTATTTTCTATGGTTTAACATTCCCTATTCTCTCCAGGGCAATATTCACTCATCTGTCTAGGGTAATATTCAGTTTTCTTTCTGAGATAGTATTTGTGACAAACTCCCCTTCCCACGTGAGTTTGCCACGAGCTCCTGGAGGAGCCTACTTGCCAGCCTCATGCCCACAGGCTATGGGCCCTGCAGGGAAACCTATAAAAGACTGTTTAAATGGCTTGGTTCATGTGATTTCCCTATACCGTTCGGGAACTGAACAACCACACGAACCAGGGACCACCCTGGAGCTTGTTAACCCCAATTTTTCCTTCCTTGTGCTGTGCTTTATCCCTAGTCCAGGAACCTCTTATAAACATTGTGTTTTACTTGCCTCCCCGTTTCGGTATTAAAAACTACCGAACTAGACCGACTGTTAGCCCTGATTTCCTGGAACTGTTTTAGGCATGGGACCATGTGCATGGTCGGTCAAACGTGTGACTTCCATGAAAATCCCAAACCCCTGAACCAATCTGGGTGATTTTTGGATATGTTGGTCATCCAGATCAGGGATATCAGGAGATATGATTTTTGTGAGGTTTTCATGTGTTTTGGGGGCATTTTGTTTTTATTTTTGTTATATTGTATGTTTTTGTACCTGATAGATAATTTAATTTTATGTTTTGTGTGCTCAGGTAATTATCTCTCAGGCACAGGGGAAGAGTGTGTGCAATGTTTGCTTGTAACTAGTTCCCTCTTGTGTCCAGAGGGGAATGCCCCTGTAATATAATTTGGGAAACCCCTTGCATGGGGAGTTCCATAAAAGGCCGTGTGTGGTTCCCATTAAACACATTCGTTTTACCCCTTCATGAAGTCTAGGCTCATGTTTGGGGGATTGGAGAGCGATATTCCCCTTTTTCAGCTGCACCGACAGCTACTGCAAGCACCAATCTCCTGAACTGCAAACCCACGAATTCACCAACTCCCGAACTGCAACCAAGGGAATACTCAGAACTCCTGAACTGGAGACACATGAATAGCTGCTAGCAGACGAACAGGAAAAGCCCCCAAGCGGATTACACTCCTGGCAATCAGTCTCTAACAGCATACAGTAAATCCTCCCCCAATAATGAGACGACATTTCACTTTGAGGGTTAAGCAGGAACACCGTGTACTGTCACATACAGTCTCTTTTATTCCCAATCCACAAACATAGTACAGCCCACAGGGCGTTACAAAACAACCAATCAATCCGTACAATACACCCAGTTTTTACACAATATTTATAACTTCTAAAATATACATGTCACAAACATAAAACATACATTTTCATAATCAATCCATTCAGGGGAACAACATATTAAAAAATGGCACGAATCAGACCAGGGGTTCAAAAGTTAAGGGAAAGTCCTTTGTGACTAAATGAAGCATGGCTTTCCGGCCCAAACCAGTTTCAGAGTCTTCTATCCTGGAGAGTAATTCAATTATCTCCCAGGACAGACACAAGACTCCATTATGCACATGGTGAGCACAAAGCATTAAAATATTATAAAATACACATAAAAAAGTCAAATTTTATACATAAAACACAGACATGTCACATATCCCCAGATAGCTGGGATCTGAGCGCACAAAACCACCGAATAGCGCTCAGATCCTATTCACACAGTTCAATTGCCATGGAGCCGAAGTCTTTAACTACACGAATGGGCTCCATGGCATAGCTATCTGGGTTAACACATTCACAGATAGTATTCACTATTCTCTCTGGGATAATATTCACTAGTCTCGCTAAGATAGTATTCACTATTCTCTCTGGGGCAATATTCACTATTTTCTCTGGGGCAATATTCACTATTATTTCTCAGGCGATATTCACTATTCTCTCTGGGATATAATTTACTATACTCTCTGGGATAATATTCACTATTCTTTCTCGGGCGATATTCACTATTCTCTCTGGGATAATATTCACTATTCTCTGAGGGATAATTTTCCCTATTCTGTCTAACATAGTATTTACTGTTGTTTTTTGGGTAATATTCACTATTCTCTCTGCCAGTGCAGTGAATGTCTCTGTATTGTAAGTGTGTACATTGTCCTCCGGTCTGACATGAAGCTGTTTGTTGCTCTCAGTGAGCACTTCCTGTCCAATTCAGTAGATCCTCTTCTCGGCCACGCTACATGCAGTGACTGTTATAACGATACGTTCTGGGAGATCCTTACAAGAAGCTGTAATTATGAGATACGTTAATTGAGTTTATCCTACTTATCACCAATTGGTGAGGGTGTGCTATGTGATTGTATCATATTTCTTGCTCGAGAAATGTTTACAGCTGAAATGTTGGGGTGCGGGGTTTTTCTTTTTGGTGTTCACTCTTTCTTCTCTTGTATCTTTTTTTGCAGTTTATTCATTAGTATATAATCCATTTTTTATTTATCTCGTCTTTTTTTTTTATGCCTTTATTTTATATATCAGACTGTGCAGGGTGTTATACTTTGGATTAGGGATCTTTAGGGTATATATTTATTTTGCTACTTTCTGGTACATATTTTGTGTATATTGTTGTGGCGGTCACACCGAGAGAGAGGGGGTGTCCACTGCCAGAGATGTCCTTTTCCCAAAGTGTGGGTAGCGCTGCAGTATTCCCAAGTCGATCTCCAAGAAGACCATGGATCCAGTATAGCTGTATAGCTCTTATAAGAGCTAGTGGTTATAGCGGTTATAGCGCTTCCCTACAATCACGAGACGAAGCTGCGTGTTGAGGGTGAAGTGAACTCACTTTAATGGCAATCCCCATGCAAGGGGTACTCATGTATGGGGTACTTACAAAGTCACAGACCAATGACAATAGAGTTACAATACATGACACTCCCATACATATCATACAATCCCTCCCCTCTGCTTGGAAGATAATTGATTCAAGTACTGTATTAATTCAATTATCTCCAGGCGAAAAAGAACAATTTTTATTCAACCTGAAAATACCCTAAAAACTCACATAAACCCCACAAAAGTATATCCCTTGATAGCCACGATCTGGGTGAGCAACATATCCAAAAATCACCCAGATCGGTTCAGGGTTCAGGATTTTCTTGGAAGTCTTATTTGAGCCTCGTCCGCACACGAGGCGCCTGCCCAAAATTGTTCCATAGATTGAGGTTGTTTGGGAGCATCAAACACAACACAATACTAAAAGTAGTAGTTAGTGGAAAAACTAGTTGTGTGCCCCTCGTTTGGGAGTTTGGTTTCACCGAACGCCGCTTTCTTCAGGTGAATAGGAACGAACATAGGTGAGAGTGGAAGTCTCAGTGGTGTTCGGCCATTGAGTGTCCGATAATAGTTCCATACATTCAATGACCAAACGCCGCTGGAAGCATTTGTCAAAACAAGATGGTGCCTTGTGTTCATCCATACGAACAGCGGCCACCCATCTGACCAATTAGAGGGTTCAAGTAGATATTGGTGCGGTGTAAGTGACAAGGACCTACACCTATAAGTGGAGCGCTCAAACACAGATAAATCTTACCAAAACGTAGTCTCATTCAATGGTAAAATATGGGGTACATGTCAACATAAAATACAGAAAATACAATATAGTGTAGACGGTACTAAAAAATGGCTTCACAGTGATTATAATAATATTGTGTTGAATATTACACTCACATTTCAAGGAGCCTGTATATAGAAAACACTGGCTCCGTATAAAGGCTTGTGTGCTGTTATGGTAGCACCACCCTCCTACTTCGGCTTGAAGAATTTCTCAGGAACACGAAAAAAAGAGAAGAAAGCAAACCAATGTGTAGACTTATGGTGATAGATGGCACAGATATGTGTTCAATAAATATTATTATAATCACTGTGAAGCCATTTTTTAGTACCGTCTACACTATATTGTATTTTCTGTATTTTATGTTGACATGTACCCCATATTTTACCATTGAATGAGACTACGTTTTGGTAAGATTTATCTGTGTTTGAGCGCTCCACTTATAGGTGTAGGTCCTTGTCACTTACACCGCACCAATATCTACTAAATTTATTCAGTGGAATAGAGGATATTTCCACACTAGTGTATTGAGCTGCCTGTAAATCACTTTTTGACTCTTTTGAGCACTTTTGTTATACACACTCCTCTGTAAAAAGACGCAACCTTTGATTGGTATTCATAGAAGGTTCAAGTGTTTGCGGTTTGTATAAGTGTTAATGAGGTCAAGTGGGTCAACTAGCGGCACGCGACTGTTCTGGGTGGTCCATGTGTTTGGTACTTTGTTCAGTATAATAAACAAATGGGGCAATCTGTTCGGTTAGGTTCGTATACTGATCTAGTCAAAGCAAACATCATCTAGGAACAGGGGGATCTGTTACAATTGTGTTTTCACTTTTTGTTTTTTTGTATCTATTATGTATGTATTTTTATGTCTTTTATATGTCTGTAATGAAGACTTTAGCGTGTGTTCTTCCTTGTTTCTATGTATGCACTGTCCTTTTCCCTTTCCCCTTAGCCTGTCCCACTTTAGGTTAGCCTTGCAATGCAAAATTTGGCTGAATCAGTGATACATGTGAAGCTTCAAACTGCAGGACTGGGGCTGTGACTCTGGGGACTGATCTGATTCTGATTTTACTGGGCAGGTGTTGGGAGAATCTTGGCTTACTTTGCTGTGTTGGCTGTTCCCTGGGAGTATCTACTTGTTCCTGAGTACATCTTGGAGTTACAAGCGAAGGAGAGTCCCTGCTAGGACTAGGGCTCCGCTACAGGGAGTCTATCAGTATCCTGCGGCTTTAACACTGTGTGTAATAAGGAGTCTATCAGTAGACATTAACCCTGTGTACAATGCATTTGTAATAAGGAGACTATCAGTATCCTGCTGATTTAACCCTGTGTACACTGTGTGTAATAAGGAGACTATCAGTATCCTGCTGCTTTAACCCTGTGTACACTGTGTGTAAGAAGGAGTCAATCAGTATCCTGCATTAACCCTGTGTATGCTGCTTGTAATATGGAGTCTACATAGGCGTGTGCAGCCTATTGCATAAGGGTGTGCACCCTAAAGAACAAACACACACACCGCATGTATGTATATATATATATATATATATATATATACACACACATTGCTGTGTGTGAGGGTGCTGCGTGTAGGTGCTGTGTGTAGGTGCTGTGTGTGTGTGTGTGTGTGTGTGGGCGCTGTGTGTGTAGGCACTGTGTGTGTGTGAGGGTGCTGTATTTAAGTGCTGTGTTTGTGAGGGTGCTGTGTGTGTGAGGGTGTAACCGAGTAAACTTGAACAAGCCAGACACAGAGAGATGGATGCAGGTTTTCAGGAAGTATGAGATCTTTATTAACATACCGATCGGGCCTCAGATGAACTAACGTTCCAAAACAGGTCTGAGGGACAAACACATGAAGTACATGCTTTTTATAGAACTATAACTCCTCCCATTAATAGCTCCACCCACACATACCCTTAACCAATCAGTGGACAGGATTTTGATTTCCTCATATGGGCAGACCACATGGCTCATCCGAAACAAAGGAGAAAGGAGTGTAATTTCAGTTCCTGCATTCCTGCACATGCTCAGTACATTGATGACAGTATCTTAGCTACGTTTAACTAACTAACTGATACAACATACACATATGCCACGTGGAAATCTCAGCCTACTAAATTTACATTTCACCAAAATTCCATCACATTCCCCCCTTTGATGCCTCTGATATAAAGTTATTCCAGATGCATCACCAATCATAGCTTACCAACACCTTTCAAGTAGCCATGGACCAGAACAGACCTTGTAAGCATCTTAGCATCATCACAAACTCCTTCAGCATTCCTCATCCTGAATATGTTCTCTCTCTGGGCTAGAGGTTCATACTTCCAGACAGCCATTACATGAGCAGCTGTCTTTCTTTCTATAGTGGTCAGATCTCTATGATACTACGTATAGATCTGACCACTAATGGAATTAAGCAGGGCAGAAAGAGACATAAGAATATAATAAATACTACTCCTCCTACTAACGCCTTAATCCCTCCAAGCTGCTCATACCAACTTCCAAACCAACTACTAGGATTATACCCATTTCAGACCTGAGTAGGTACATGCGTCAGTTTAACCATGTGGCTTGTAAGTTCAGCCACTGCCCGCCCTTCATCATCTATGTGCAAACAACAGTTGCTGAGATTAAACTTCCCGCATACACCTCCCTCTACTGCTAATAAGTAGTCCAGAGCTAATCTATTTTGATAAATGGCTGATCTCATCCGAGTATTTTGCTTAGCTAGAAGATTAAGTGCTTGAGCTGTATCATTAGTGATAATCGCAACAACCGCCTGTAATCTTATAATACGGTTGAGCATATATATTGGGGTTCTATATCCATAGGTACCATCTTCTGCCCAAGTAGCAGGTCCATAATAATTAATAATATGTTGGGGAGGCCACTCAACATCTTCCTAGCTACCTATATTCAAGGATGCTCGCTTCTTTTTATGACTTACATCATAAACCTTAACTCCCAAGGTCTCTCCTGTCTCCTGGCAACAGGAAGAAGGATGGTTTGAGCATACCTAATACACATGCCCCTTCCCAATCTTGTGGTAACTCTGAATATGCTTTCTTACCACAGATCCAATATAAATTCACTGGGGCTTTCCAATTGGATGTAGAAGATAAGTCAAATCATACCTCTTTTAAATGGGTGTAATTGGCAAACGGATTAGTAGGCTCTGAGACATTTGAAGCTCACCACCAAGTAGTATCTTTAGTATCGGCATTATAGGCTTTCTGTCCTAGACATATTAACCCGCCAACAGGTGTGCTATACAATGGCCCTTTCCTGGCTAAATATACATGGCCTATGATAGATGTTTTTAACCGCCACTCTGATTTACCTCTGGTACGTACTTGATGATCAGACTGAGAAAGTATCTGTTGTTCATATGTCTCAGAACCAGGGTACCATACTTCCTTTGCCTCCCATGGCCACTGGTCTCCCATATTAGTACCTCCACATACAAAGCAATTAGTTACATTAAGACTACCCGCAATACTCTCAGCCAAATCAATAAATAGGTTCTTAACATTATGGGGAATTTTATCCTCAACACTCATCTCCTCATAGAAGGAATGAAAAACCTGATGAGTTTGAGTTGCTATCGTCTCAGTTTCAAGTCCTACATATATTATGGTCCCTGGATCTACTCCTGTGCCATATATTTGGAACCCAAATAGATTTCCAAACTTATCAATAAAATGTTGTGGATTAGAGATGGTCATATGGACAGGATTACATTCCATAGACTTACAGTGTGGTGTAGTGGGCAACCTTTGGATAATCATATTTTGATCCACAGTTTTTCCAGGTCGCCCACCCTACACAAGACCAATATGGACAAAAATTTAAATCCCTATTTGGGCAATCAGGATCAGTAGATCTCTTACTGGGACATAAATATTTATCATTAAACCCATAAGTTTGTTCCCATTTAAGATTACCACATATATTCCAAGGTTTTCCACTACCAGAGATCGCCTTACATGCATCAAATAGTAGATAGTAGAATGCCCGTAGAATATATGGTATTTATCACAGTCCTATTTATCAAGGTCCCCTGGGAGTTACTGTTTTACCAACCAAATTGGGGGAATTACCAACCAAATTGGGGATCAAAACATTTAGGTTCTCCTGAAATTGGTTTGCACACACTGTAATCTATATCTAAATATCTACACTTAGATACAGATCCCCTATACGCATACTGTGAGTGCCAAATGAGAGTTTGGGATATTTGTTTTTGTAGTCTTAATGCAGCTAACACAACTCTGTATGTCCTTACCTTTACCTTCCTGAAAAATCACAAAAATGCCTAAACACATAATATAACATATTATTTCAGAAGTCCTCATTTCTACTCTTCGACCGTGCGACGGCACCTCAGCTTCCCGATTGTGAGGGCTGCAAGGATTGTTGTTCTTCTGATCCTCACTTTTCTTCACAAAGGTCCCTTCGAGACACTCTGGCTATGACACATAGGTAGGTGGTCAGGCTTTATAATGGCCGTCAAAACACCTACTTGCTGATATTTGTTGTTACTTTCAACTAAGATGTCCCAATATCTCCTCGTATTATTTCTCACTCCGACTGAGCTACCCGCTTTAACCGGATCTTGCAAGGATTTTCAGACTCTGGAATAGCTTGCCAAGAATCTGCCGCTGATTTAACCCTAGAATGATGAATCCACAGTCACTTCTGCCACCTTTACAGCTGTTGGAGTAGATAAAAGAACAAAATAAGGACCCCTCCACTTTGGACCTAATGGAACAATATTCCATTCTTTTATCCACACTTGATCTCCCAGTTGATAGGAATGAACAGGTGGATATATGTTCACAGGTAACCTATCTTGCACCCATTTCTGTACTTCCTCCATAGTTTTACCCAACTCTACAACCTGCTGCTGAGTAATTCCTTCACCCAACTGATTCAAGTCCCCCCTTAGATTACTGAGTATGGGAGGTGGACGCCCATACACGATTTCAAAGGGAGACAGACCCATTCTTCTGGTAGGAGTACTTTGTATCCCCAACAGAGCTATTGGCAAAAGGACATTCCACTTGAGCTAAGTTTCCTGACACATTTTAGCCAATTGGGTTTTTATTGTTCTGTTCATCCTTTCCACCTTTCCAGGATTCTGAGGTCTATATGCTGTATGAAGTTTCCACTTAATACCAAGCACATGAGTCAATTGTTGTAAACACTGATGGATAAAGGCTGGACCATTGTCTGATCCGATAGAACATGGAAGTCCATATCTGGGTATAACTTCTCGCAACAGAAATCGTACAACTTTTCCTGCCTTTTCTGTACGAGTTGGACAAGCTTCTACCCAACATTAGTAGGTACACACAGCTACCAACAAGTAACAATATCCCCCAGATTTAGGCATTACAGTGTAGTCTATTTGCAAATCTGACATTGGGAGTCCTCCCATATATTGAACTCCAGGGGGTTTGACAGGGCCTTGTCTTGCGTTGTTTCGAGCACACAAAACACATCTTCGAACAATAGCTTGAGTAAGATTGGATAATCTTGGTATGTAGAAATGTTTCCTGAGAGATTCTTCCATACTATCTCTTCCTGAATGTGTACCATTATGGAAGTTCTATAGCCAGAGATGTCGGAATAACTATTCTTCCATCTTCTAACTGATACCAATTATTCTCCAAGTATTTCCCAGCTTCAGTCTTCAACTACTCCATCTCTTGGGTTGTATATATTGGAGTCCATTGAGACAGAGGTGCCGGCACAAGGGCAGCAACATACCCCACATATTCCTCTTGCCCTGATTCAGCGGCATGTTTTGCTGCACTATCGGCCATGCAATTTCCTTTTACTACATAACTATCGCCTTTCAAATGTGCCCTGCAATGTATAATACCGACTTCCTTCGGTTCTCATACCGCCTCTAACAGTTGGAGTATTTCTGCTGCGAACTTGATTTCTTTCCCTTCTGAATTCAACAATCCCCTTTCTTTATACAATGCTCCATGGGCATGTGTTGTTAGAAAAGCGTATTTTGAATCTGAGTAAATATTCACTCTCAACCCTTCTGCTAATTGCAAGGCCCTGGTTAATGCAATCAGTTCCGCCTTCTGTGCTGATGTCCCTTTCGACAGTGGCCGTGCTTCTATCACCTTTTCTATGGTTGTTACCGCATACCCTGCATAACGTATACCTTCTTTCACATAACTACTACCATCCATATAATACTGTATGTCTGGATTCTGGATGGGGAAATCATGAAGATCAGGCCTGCTTGAAAACACTTCATCCATTATCTCCAAACAATCATGTTGACTTTCAGTAGTCTGGGGCAGAAGGGTAGCTGGATTCAAATTATTGACAGTTTCGATGTGTACTCTTGGATTTTCACATAACATAGCTTGATATTTGGTTATGCGACTGTTGCTAAACCAATGATTTCCTTTGTAATCCAATAGGGTCTGTACTGCATGGGGTACTCGCACATAGAGTTCCTGACCCAATGTGAGCTTGTCAGCTTCTGCTACCAACAGGGCAGCGGTGGCCACTGCTCGCAGACAAGGTGGAAGACCACTGGCCACTGCATCCAACTGTTTGGACATATAAGCTACAGGTCTTTGCCATGATCCCAAGTATTGAGTTAATACTCCCACAGCCATTCTTCTTTGCTCATGTACGTACAGATAGAAAGGACGCATGTTATCTGGTAGACCTAGGGCTGGGGCACTCATAAGTGCTTTCTTAACATCCTCAAATGCCTTCTGTTGTTCAGAGGTCCACAAAAAGGGGTCACATTCTGTCCCTTTCACAGCTTCATATAAAGGTTTCGCCAGTATCGCATAATTAGATATCCATATCCTACAGAATCCTGCTGCTCCTAAGAATTCTCGCACTTGTCTTCTATTCTTAGGTATAGATAGCTGACACACTGCTTCTTTTCTTTCAGGTCCCATTATTCTTTGACCTTCGGAAATATGGAATCCTAAATATTTAACAGTTGACTGGCACAATTGCGCTTTCTTCCTTGATACCTTGTATCCTGCTCTCCATAGAATGTGAAGCAAATCATAAGTTGCTTGTTGGCATATCTCTTCAGTAACAGCCGCTATCAAAAGATCATCCACATATTAAAGCAATACGCATTCTCCTGGGATGGACTTGAAATCTTGCAAATCCTGACTTAATGCAGATCCAAATAGGGTAGGTGAATTCTTGAACCCTTGAGGTAGTCTGGTCCAGGTCATCTGACACTTTGAACCTGTAACAGTATCTTCCCATTGGAAAGCAAAGATACACTGACTCTCAGCAGCAATCCGAAGGCAAATGAAAGCATCCTTAAGGTCTAGAACTGTGAAGTAGGTTGCCCCACCTGGTATCAAAGCAAGCAGATTATAAGGATTGGGTACAACTGGGTGTATATTGACTACTGCATCATTAACTGCTCTCAAATCTTGTACAGGACGATATTCATCTGATCCTGGTTTCTGAACAGGTAATAATGGAGTATTCCAGGGGGAAGTACAGAATTTTAGGATGCCATACCTTACGAACTTATCCAAGTAGGTCTGTATGTTTTTCTCAGCCTTTTGAGGTATATGGTACTGACGTAGGCTCACAGGATAGGCCCCAAGCTTTAGTTCAATATGTATAGGTGGAATATTACGAGCAAGCCCATGTGGATTACTCTCTGCCCATACTCCTGGAATGTCAAATAAAGGTTCATCACTCTTAGGGTTTAAACTTGTCATTATGGAGTAGAAGCACCATTCTTCTTCCCTACTTCACCAATACCGCCATTATGCCTGGTAATCCATTAAACCTCAGAGATGTTGATACCTTGGGTAGAAAAGTTATCTGGGCTTGAAGCTTCGATAATAGATCTCGTCCTAGAAGTTGAATCGGACACTCTGGGAACTGGTGCTTCACCAAATGGCCTCCCAGAATGCAAGTGCGACTTTTAAGAACCGGTCTAGCTGCGCTTCTCCCAGTAGCTCCTATCACAGTTATAGTTTTTCCTGAAGGAGGAGCCACCAGTTTAGTCACCACGGAATGTTCAGCACCAGTGTAAATCATGAAATAACTTCTCTTTCCCCCTATTGCTACATCGACCATAGGCTCCGCTCGGCCAAGGGGGATGGAGCCCGGTCGGTATCGATAGTCTTCCATGATAGTGTCAGCCAAACCCACAAAATCTCTATTCTCTCTATCTCTTGGTCTCTGAGTAGGTGGATAATATCTATCTCCTTGAACACTCCCTCTACTATTCCTACCGTTTCCTCCAAAACTTCCTCTATAACTACCACTATAACCTCCCCGTACTCTTCTCTCTCCTTGTCTATTATTTTCATAATGCTCTCTCTGTGGGCACTCATTCTTCCAATGTCCTTTCTCTCTACAAAACGCACATTGATTCCTACTTAAAGGTCCCTTACTCAGCCTATTCTCGACTCCTTTATTCAGTTCCCTTCCCTGTCTTTCTACACTTGTGATAGCTACCGCTAGCAAATCTGCTTCTTCCTCATTTTACGTTCTTCCTCCTGCTTTATCTCAGTTTCCCTATTCATATACACTTTATTTGCGCTCTCCATTAGCTGTGATATGGACATCCCTACAAATCCCTCTAACTTTTTCAATTTTCTTTTAATATCACCTTGGGCCTGGCTGACAAATACTGAGTTAATCATTTGAGAATTCTCAGGGGCCTCTGGATTAAGAGGAGTATACAATCTATATGACTCCAATAATCTTTCATAAAAGGCAATAGGTGAATCATCAACCTTTTGCAACATCTCAGCCGTCTTTGACATATTGATTGGCTTCTTCCCTCCTGCCTTCATGCCAGCAATAATGGCTTCCCGATAAGCCCTTAATTGGGGCATGTCAGCACCATTCACATTCCAATTTGGGAAAAAACATTTGGATAATGGGCTACAGCCCATGCAGCTGGATTGGCCTGATTTTGAGTACGGGCCTTTTCCTCAAGCGCTTTAATAGCCGCTTGATTAATTGTCCTTTCCTCACAATTAAATAAAGTTAATAATAATTGCTGGCAATCGGCCCAGGTGGGATTGTGTGTTTGTACAATAGAGGTAACCAAATCTGTTATGACTTAAGGTTTGTTGGTATACGAAGAGTTATGAGTCTTCCAATTAAATAGATCAGTTTTGGTGAAGGGGACATAGACAAACACTGGATCTGCACGTTGTATTTAGCCATTTTCATCAACGTGTGTTGGGCCCGGTGTAAGTCGGAGGGGCATTTGGTAATGTCGGGGTTGAAGGGTACCAGTCATCTGTCGGGTTAATATAGGACTTCGGCGAGGCTGTTTTATAGTAAGTTCCGGTCTAGGGGTAGTAAGGTAAGGAGAGTGAGGCGGGTTAATTTTACCGGGCGGACGTTCAGTCAACAGGATGTTGCGGGCCGGGCTGGGAGGAGCCTGACCAGGAACCAGAAGTGACGTTAATTCCGAATATATAGAACTAGTGGAGGTAGGTACCGGAAGGGGAGGACTCAGGGCAAGTGGGCTGGGCTCTAAACTAGATGAATGAGTGGGCAGGGACAATGGGAAAGGGGGAGTGGCAACACCAGCAGCACCTCCTCTATCCTTAGAGGAGGAGTAAGGGGAGGGAAGTTCAGACTCAGAGGGAGAGCCTTAAATGGGCGGGGTTGCGGCCCTGATGGACACGCGAGTCCTGGCCACCATGAGGCGACATTGTACTTCGTGGCATACCTTAATCTATTTAGGCAATTCTTCCACAATCTGTTTCCAACAATCAATATATGGAAACTGATCATAGAATTCAGGCCTACTAGATACAGCCGCGTGCACACGTTGTACTAGAGTTAGATCAAGATTACCACGTGGAGGCCATGCGGTCACCAAGATAGGCCATTCTCTACTATATAATGTAGTCAAACGTTTTGGGGATAATTTCACCCAAAAATCACAAACTTTATATCCCTTTGCAAAGTTTTTCAACATACATGACAAGGGATCAACAATCTTTGAGTCAGACGCACCCAACGGAGAGTCTAATACAAAGAAACACAATACCTCAAACACACTTCCAACAATCACACTTGTTTCCCTGGCAACAGCATCACGTGGTACAGTTGCTAAGCCAAACACACACAGACAAAAACACGCAGAGAATTCTCGTACATACAGTGATATCACGATGTCTCACTCACAAAGATTTACCAAACACTAGATACTTATATCTGTAACTATAAATCAAACCCTACAATTATCCACATTATAAATCAACTTTTAACTAACTGACTATATCACATTCTAGTAACTTCATCTTTACAATCAGTGGTTATGGTACGGTTAGCAAGTGGTTATAATACAGTTTTAAAGTCACAGATCAGTTAGTAACAGTTATGGTGTTACACATATAACATAAGACAACAGTTTTTAGTAATTTTTACACAACGTCAGTAGTTATAGTACATGTTAATGGTTATAATACCGTGTGCTATTATACAGTATACACACAATTTACACTCCCATTAGACGGCAGAGCTCAAGCTTTCTAGCAGGACATACAATTCACCAATTCACCAACTACAGTATATTTAACAACGTTTACAATAATCCCAACTATTCTAATTGGCCAGCACCTCGAGAACTATTGAACTATTTACACCAGGATTTGGTTAGTCTACGCCGCCCAAGCACCACATATAGCGAGCTAGTAGGCAGAATTTACAACAGTACCCATTTAGTCTATCTACTCTATCAATAGTCTAGTGGCTGAATTTACAACCGCGCACACTTAGCCAAGATAGGTTGAGAACTAACAGACGGAATGTACACCAAAATCTGCTTAGTCTTAGCGGCCTCCCTGACCTAGCGACCGGAATTTACACCTAGACACGCTAGTCAAGACAGGACACCGGTGTCCGGCATAAACTATTTACACCAAGATTTAGCCTGACCCAAACCACCTATATTAGACGGGCTGACTACAGAGCGTCTAATTTCCAGATAAGTGGTGTGTCTTCGCTTCCTCCCTCCAGAGGGAGGGGGCAATCCAATAACCGGTTCCAAATATAAAACCCCTTGTGGGCCTACCGCTCTAACGGTATCAGTCTTACCTCTTCATTTGTGAACCTGGGCTCACACTCATCGACGGGGCACCCCGGTACTTACTACGTAAAGGCGAAGCAGCCCAGTGGCGCCGAGATGAAGGCATGTCCACGCAGAAGTTCAGGGGTGCTGCCGTAGAGAACGTTGGTAAAAGGTTTACCGTCTCAAATCTCTGCATCAGCTTCTGTGCGATGAGGTTCCCGGACCCAATGCACCAAAGTTGTAACCGAGTAAACTTTCAGAAACCAGACACAGAGAAATGGATGCAGGTTTTCAGGAAGTATGAGATCTTTATTAACATACCGATCGGGCCTCAGATGAACTAACGTTCCAAAACAGGTCTGAGGGACAAACACATGGAGTACATGCTTTTTATAGAACTATAACTCCTCCCATTAATAGCTCCACCCGCACATACCCTTAACCAATCAGTGGACAGGATTTAGATTTCCTTATATGGGCAGACCACATGGCTCATCCGAAACAAAGGAGAAAGGAGTGTAACTTCAGTTCCTGCATTCCTGCATATGCTCAGTACATTGATGACAATATCTTAGCTACGTGTAACTAACTAACTGATACAACATACACATATGCCACGTGGAAATCTCGGCCTGCTAAATTTACATTTCACTGAAATTCCATCACAAGGGTGCTGTGTGTGTGTGAGGGTGCTGTTAGTGTGTGTGTGTGTGTGTAAGGGTGCTGTGTATGAGGGTGCTGTGTGTGTGTGTCTGTGTTAATGAGGGTGCTGTTAGTGTGTGCTTTTTGTGTGTATGTGTGAGGATGCTGCGTGTGTAAGGGTGCTGTATGTGTGAGGGTGGTGTTAGTGTATGTGTGATGGTGATGTTTGTGTGTGTGTATGTGTGAGGATGCTGTGTGTGTGAGGGTGCTGCATGTGTAAGGGTGCTGTGTGTGAGGGTGCTGTGTGTGTATGTCTGTGTGAGTGAGGGTGCTGTTAGTGTGTGCTGTTTGTGTGTATGTGTGAGGGTGCTGTATATGTAAGGGTGCTGTTTGTGTGAGGGTGCTGTTAGTATGTGTGTGTGCTGTGTGTGTAAGGGTAATGTATGTGTGAGGGTGCTGTATGTGTAAGGGTGCTGTGTGTGTAAGGGTGCTGTGTGTGTAAGGGTGCTGTATGTGTAAGGGTGCTGTTAGTATGTGTGTGCTGTCTGTGTAAGGGTAATGTATTTGTGTGGGTGCTGTTAGTGTGTGTGTGTGTGTGTGTGTGCTGTTTGTGTGTATTTCTTTCTTTTTGTAGGGAGGGGGACTGTGTAGGGAGGTGGTCCAGTGGTGAGTGAACTCTAGCCCCGCAAGGGAACACTCCGACCTCGTGAGGGAACCCGGCAGAGCTGCTGGCAAGAGCTCCCCGGGTCCTCTCCTGCCTCCCTCCCTGCCTGTGGGTTGGTGAGGGAGATCTTTGATCTCACTCACCTGCCCACGGAGTGAGGCACATAGTGGCACCCGGCACACCCCATGCGCACGCCTATGGGAGTCATCAGTATTGTGCCACTTTAACCCTGTGCACACTGTGTGTAATAAGGAGTCTATCAGTATCCTGCTGATTTAACCCTGTGTACACTGTGTGTAATAAGGAGTCTATCAGTATCCTGCATTAACCCTGTATATGCTGCTTGTAATATGGAGTCTATCAGTATCCTGCCGCTTTAACCCTGTGTACACTGTGTGTAGTAAGGAGTCTATCAGTATCCTGCTGCTTTAACCATGTGCACACTGTGTGTAATAAGGAGTCTATCAATATCCTGCTGCTTTAACACTGTGCACACTGTGGGTAATAAGGAGTCTATCAGTATCTTGTGCTTTAACCCTGTGTACACTGTGTGTAATAAGGAGTCCATCAGTATCCTGCATTAACCCTGTGTACACTGTGTGTAATAAGGAGTCTATCAGTATCCTGTGCTTTAACCCTGTGTACTCTGTGTGTAATAAGGAGTCTCTCAGTATCCTGCATTAACCCTGTGTACACTGTGTATAATAGGAAGTATATCAGTATCCTGCATTAACCCTGTGTACACTGTGTATAATAGGAAGTCTATCAGTATCCTGCTGCTTTAACCCTGTGTACACTGTGTGTAATAAGGAGTCTATCAGTATCCTGATGCATTAACCCTGTGTACACTGTGTGTAACAAGGAGTCTATCAGTATCCTGCTGCATTAACCCTGTGTATACTGTGTGTAATAAGAAGTCTATCAGTATCCTGCTGCATTAACCCTGTGTACACTGTGTGTAATAAGGAATCTATCAGTATCCTGCATTAACCCTGTGTATGCTGCTTGTAATATGGAGTCTATCAGTATCCTTCATTAACCCTGTGTACTCTGTGTGTAATAAGGAGTCTATCAGTATCCTGACGCTTTAACCCTGTGTGCACTGTGGGTAATAAGGAGTCTATCAGTATCCTGCTGTTTTAACCCTGTGCACACTGTGTGTAATAAGGAATCTATCAGTATCCTGCTGCTTTAACCCTGTGTACACTGTGTGTAATAAGGAATCTATCAGTATCCTGCTGCTATAACCCTGTGTACACTGTGTGTAATAGGGAGTCTATCAGTATCCTGCATTAACCCGGTGTACTCTGTGTGTAATAAGGAGTCTATCAGTATCCTGCTGCATTAACCCTGTGTACACTGTGTGTAATAGGGAGTCTATCAGTATCCTGCATTAACCCGGTGTACTCTGTGTGTAATAAGGAGTCTATCAGTATCCTGCTGCATTAACCCTGTGTACACTGTGTGTAATAAGGAGTCTATCAGTATCCTGCTGCATTAACCCTGTGTACACTGTGTGTAATACGGAGTCTATCAGTATCCTGCTGCATTAACCCTGTGTACACTGTGTGTAATAAGGAGTCTATCAGTATCCTGCATTAACCCTGTGTATGCTGCTTGTAATATGGAGTCTATCAGTATCCTGCATTAACCCTGTGTACTCTGTGTGTAATAAGGAGTCTATCATTATCCTGCTGCATTAACCCTGTGTACACTGTGTGTAATAAGGAGTCTATCAGTATCCTGCTGCATTAACCCTGTGTACACTGTGTGTAATAAGGAGTCTATCATTATCCTGCATTAACCCTGTGTACTCTGTGTGTAATAAGGAGTCTATCAGTATCCTGCTGCATTAACCCTGTGTACACTGTGTGTAATAAGGAGTCTATCAGTATCCTGCTGCATTAACCCTGTGTACACTGTGTGTAATAAGGAGTCTATCAGTATCATGCTGCATTAACCCTGTGTACACTGTGTGTAATAAGGAGTCTATCAGTATCATGCATTAACCCTGTGTATGCTGCTTATAATATGGAGTCTATCAGTATCCTGCATTAACCCTCTGTGTGTAATAAGGAGTCTATCAGTATCCTGCTGCATTAACCCTGTGCACACTGTGTGTTATAAGGAGTCTATCAGTATCCTGCTGCTATAACACTGTGTACACTTTGTGTAATAAGGAATCTATCAGTATCCTGCATTAACCCTGTGTTCTCTGTGTGTAATAAGGAGTCTATCAGTATCCTGCTGCATTAACCCTGTGCACACTGTGTGTTATAAGGAGTCTATCAGTATCCTGCTGCTATAACACTGTGTACACTTTGTGTAATAAGGAATCTATCAGTATCCTGCATTAACCCTGTGTACTCTGTGTGTAATAAGGAGTCTTTCAGTATCCTGCTGCTTTAACCCTGTGTACTCTGTGTATAATAGGAAGTCTATTAGTATCCTGCTGCTTTAACCCTGTGTACACTGTGTGTAATAAGGAGTCTATCAGTATCCTGCTGCTTTAACCCGGTGTACACTGTGTGTAATAAGGAGTCTATCAGTATCCTGTGCTTTAACCCTTTGTACTCAGTGTGTAATAAGGAGTCTATCAGTATCCTGCTGCTTTAACCCTGTGCACACTGTGTGTAATAAGGAGTCTATCAGTATCCTGCTTTAACCCTGCGTACACTGTGTGTAATAAGGAGTCTATCAGTATCCTGCTTTAACCCTGTGTACACTGTGTGTAATAAGGCGTCTATCAGTATCCTGTTGATTTAACCCTGTGTGCACTGTGTGTAATAAGGAGTCTATCAGTATCCCGCAGCTTTAACCCTGTGTACACTGTGTGTAATAAGGAGACTATCAGTATCCTGCTGCTTTAACCCTGTGTACACTGTGTGTAATAAGGAATCTATCAGTATCCTGCTGCTTTAACCCTGTGTACACTGTGTGTAATAAGGAGTCTCTCAGTATCCTTCATTAACCCTGTGTACACTGTGTGTAATAAGGAGTCTTTCAGTATCCTGCTGCTTTAACCCTGTGTACACTGTGTGTAATAAGGAGTCTATCAGTATCCTGCTGCTTTAACCCTGTGTACACTGTGTGTAATAAGGAGTATATCAGTATCCTGTGCTTTAACCCTGTGTACACTGTGTGTAATAAGGAGTATATCAGTATCCTGTGCTTTAACCCTGTGTACACTGTGTGTAATAAGGAGTCTATAAGTAACCGGCTGCTTTAACCCTATGTACACTGTGTGTAATAAGGAGTCTATCAGTATCCTGCTGCTTTAACCCTGTGTACACTGTGTGTAATAAGGAGTCTATCAGTATCCTGCATTAACCCTGTGTACTCTGTGTGTAATAAGGAGTCTATCAGTATCCGGCTGCTTTAACCCTGTGTACACTGTGTGTAATAAGGAGTCTATCAATATCCTGCTGCTTTAACCCTGTGTACACTGTGCGTAATAAGGAGTCTATCGGTATCCTGCTGCTATAACCCTGTGCACACTGTGTGTAATAAGGAGTCTATCAGTATCCTGCTGCTTTAACCCTGTGCACACTGTGTGTAATAAGGAGTCTATCTGTATCCTGCTGCTTTAACTCTGTGCACAATGTGCGTAATAAGGAGTCTATCAGTATCCTGCTGCTTTAACCCTGTGTACACTGTGTGTAATAAGGAGTCTATCAGTATCCTTCATTAACCCTGTGTACTCTGTGTATAATAAGGAGTCTATCAGTATCCTGCTTTAACCCTGTGCACACTGTGTGTAACAATTTAAATAACTACAATCAAAACTTAAATGGCTTTTAGTCAAAAGACTATGACTAACACTGAATTGAAATTTGATGCAAAAATGAACACTGGAGGTGAGACATATGGGGGAGGGAGTTGTAGAATTGAGACACTGGGGGCTGGGAATTGAGACACATGGGGGGCTAGGAGACAGACAAATGGATAGGGGTGTCTGGGAGACAGACACATGGAGAGGGGTGTCTGGGAGACAGAGACACATGGGGGGCTGGGAGACAGAGACATGGAGAGGGGTGTCTGGGAGACAGACACATGGAGACGGGTGTCTGGGAGACAGAGACACATGGGGGGGCTGGGAGACAGAGACACATGGGTGTCTGGGAGACAGAGACACATGGGGGGCTGGGAGACAGAGAGACATGGAGAGGGGTGTCTGAGAGACAGACACATGGAGAGGGGTGTCTGGGAGACTGAGACACATGGGTGTCTGGGAGACAGACACATGGGTGTCTGGGAGACAGAGACACATGGGGGACTGGGAGACAGATACATGGAGAGGGGTGTCTGGGAGACAGACACATGGAGAGGGGTGTCTGGGAGACAGAGACACATGGAGGGGCTGGGAGACAGAGACACATGGGTGTCTGGGAGACAGAGACACATGGGGGGCTGGGAGACAGACACATGGAGAGGGGCGTCTGGGAGACAGACACATGGAGAGGGGTGTCTGGGAGACAGAGACACATGGGGGGCTGGGAGACAGAGACATGGAGAGGGTGTCTGGGAGACAGAGATGGAGGGGTGTCTGGGACACAGAGACATGGAGAGGGCTGTCATGGGAGACAGACACAGAGGACGACACATGGGGGGGCTGGGAGAATGAGACACATGAGGGGGCTGGGAGAATGAGACATGTGAAGGGGCTGGGGGAGGAGTTGAGAAACATGGATGGCTGGGGGTATAAGACATATGGGGAGATGAAATGCCTGAAGGTACTCTGGGTACACAAAGTGACATAGAGGGGCTGGCAGAGAAGGAGACAAGGTACGGAGGTGAAGATATCCACAAATGGGGCTATGGGGAAACAGAGAAATGGAGAGGGGTTTCTGGGAGACAGAGACACATGGGGGGGCTGGGAGACAGAGACACATGGGTGTCTGGGAGACAGAGACACATGGAGAGGGGTGTCTGGGAGACAGAGACACATGGGGGGCTGGGAGACAGAGACATGGAGAGGGTAGTCTGGGAGACAGACACATGGAGAGGGATGTCTGGGAGACAGGGTACGTGAGAGGCTGGGAGACAGGAGACATGGGTGTCTGGGAGACAGAAGACACATAGAGAGGGTGTCTGGGAGACAGAACACATAGTGGCCTGGGAGCAAGAGACATGGAAGAGTGTCACGAGAGACAGCAGACACATATGGAGAGGGTGTCTGAGGAGACAGAGACATACATGGGGGAGCTGGGAGACAGAGACACATGGGGTGTCTGGGAGACGAGACACATGGAGAGAGGGGGTGTCTGGGGAGACAAGGGAGCATGGGGGGCTGGGAGACAGGGAGCATGGAGAGGGTGTCTGGGAGACAGGAGCATGGAGAAGGGTGTCTGGGAGACAGAACACATGGTGGGGCTGGAGCAGAGACACATGGGGGAGCTGGAGAAGACAGGCACATGGGGAAGCTGGAAGAATATAGGTACTGAGGAGGCAGAAGACAAGAAACTACGTGGGGGCTGGGAAGGCCAGACATGAGAACAGGGAAGGTGAGGTGCATGTGAGGGCTGGGAGTTGAGACACATGGATGGCTGGGGGTATAAGACATATGGGGAGATGAAATGCCTGAAGGTACTCTGGGTACACAAAGTGACATAGAGGGGCTGGCAGAGAAGGAGACAAGGTACGGAGGTGAAGATATCCACAAATGGGGCTATGGGGAAACAGACACATGAAGAGAGGGGTGTCTGGGAGACAGAGACACATGGGGGGCTGGGAGACAGAGACATGGAGAGGGGTGTCTGGGAGACAGACACATGGAGAGGGGTGTCTGGGAGACAGAGACACATGGGGGGGCTGGGAGACAGAGACACATGGGTGTCTGGGAGACAGAGACACATGGAGAGGGGTGTCTGGGAGACAGAGACACA